>CM069908.1:127084512-127275626 GCA_036172215.1 Camellia granthamiana | reverse complement strand
TGCTAGAATGATGAGCTCAAGTATGATACACATTAGACTAGTGAGTGGAAATGCACTACAAGTGTATAAACCATGCAAAGGGTGAGTCCACCAACCAAAAACAGAGTTATGGTATGTCAAAATAACACCAAAAATGTACTGGAATGGAGCCAATGCATGCTAAAATAATAGGCTACAACATCAAGCATGTTAAGCTAGTAAGCATGATTTGCACTACAAGTACAAAATGCAAGCAAAAGGTGATCAAACCACCCAAAATCAGAGTTATATTAGGTCTAATAAGTCACAAAAATGAGCCTAAACAAAGCCATAAAGAAGTAAAAACACATGCTCATTTGGTTGGCCATCAACACTAGCAAGCAAGACAAGAGGAGAGGGGACCACTCTCTCCTATTTGGGCCCTCAAAACAGAGTTTTTACCACTGAAAATCCTCTGGATTTCAGTGGTTAAAAGGCCATGAAAATTTGTTTTGAAAGGGCTTAGAAGATGGCTCAAAAGCTATACAAGCTAAGGAACAAAAGGGAGAGACAAACCCCTAACACAAAATAGGCCTAAACCATCATTTTGAGGACTGAAAAATAGAGATTTTCTTAGTTCAAAACCAAGCCAAAAACAGTTTACAAAGTTGGTAAAACAAGCATGCAAAGCAAAGGTTTAAAGGAACAAGAGCTTACCCTTGAAGCACCTTGAAGGATAGCAACAAAACCAGCCAAAATTAGCCTTTTGGAGCTCCAAATGATCCTCAAAGAACCTCAGCCCAATGGTGATTAAGTTTGGTTAAGAGTCTCTTTGCAAAAGTGTAGAGGATTCTAAGCTTAAGGCTCAAAACAAGAAGAGAAAGAGCTTCTAGGGAGAGGCTCAGATTTTGCTCACAAAATCTTGTAGAGAGAGAGTCCCACAATTTCCAACCCTTCAATCTATGAGATATGGCTCAATATATAGCAATATATGAGCATTTGGTCGAAATATCTCATTTGGAAATATCTGATGCAGTGCACAACAGCTGGAAAGGAAAATATCTGTCAATTTTGGGCTTTCTGGACACTTCTGGCCGACCGGCCATCTTTGGTGCCGATCGGCCATTATTTTTGGCCGATAAGGTTCACCTTTGGCCGACCTATAGCTGCTGAGGTCAAATTGTGGCCGATGCACTTCCATAGAGGCCGATGGCAAAAATCAATCTTGGTCCCTGACTTGAAGCAAGCCTAATTCCTTCATCTGGACTCCTTTTCAGGTCATTCTTGAACCTAAACTGTAGCCTCGGAAGTCTTCTTTCCAAATTTGGCAGTCTCACCTCAAAATTCCAAGTGTGATAAGAGATATCCCTTTTTTAGTGAAGACTGCTCAGTTTCAGTCCAACTGGAATGATGCCCAACTTCAACCAATCATATCTCCCCCATCCGGACTCGGCTTTAGGAGATTCTTAAGTGAAAAATGAATCCCCGGAAGTACGATTTCCAATGGTGGTGGCCTCATATCTGAAATCCAAGTATTCAAAAGAATAGGCCTGATTTAGCGAGGGTGGCTCGACTCTCTCTTAACGATTCATGCCCAACTCCTTCCCCAACTGGGTTTCTTCCCTCTCCTCTTCTTTTCTTCAACTCCAAACCCCCGAACAAGGTGTTTTCAAAGATTTTTCAAAGATTTGAACTCTCTTTCATTCATTTCCACTTTGTCCTTGCTCGGTTTACCGAAAAGCGCAACATTTAACAAAATGCGAGCCTCGGAACATCGTATAAACTTCTTTTCAAAAATATTTTGAAAGTGAGGGTTTTAAGGTCTAAAAACCATTCAAACTAGCTTTGGTCCAAAATGGGGTGTGAGGTTAGGATTTGACTTTCCTCTTGCCGAAGAAATCGAACATTTGCCCTGCACATCTTTCATCACCAAATAAACCATCAATAGCGCCCAAGTCTTAAGGGCGGTTAAAAATGGGGGTGTCTACAGACTTGTCTTCCCAGGAGGTACTTTGCCAACATTGACCTTCACGGATAAGGAATTACCGCCCGAGGGCTCTGAGCATAACAAACCGCTATACATCTCAGTTGAATGTAGAGAGAAGTAGGTGTCGGTTGTCTTGGTTGACACTGGGTCTGCGATTAATGTTTGTCCATCGCGCATGGCCTATGCTATTGGCTTGAAGCCGGCAGATTTTGTACCAACGGCCTAGGTGATCCGGGCTTACGACAACACAAGCAGAAAGGTGATAGGAACAGTTCAGATTAGAACACAGGTTGGGCTGGCCCAACAGGATATTGAGTTTCACGTCCTGGATGTTTCGGCTACCTTCAACTTGTTACTTGGGCGACCTTGGCTACACCAAGTAAAAGCTGTCTTTTCCACCTTGCATTAAATGCTGAAGTACCCTCTTGGAAAAAGGATAGCCATTGTTTTTGGGAATTCTTCTATATATCCTCCGCCGGAGGTCACTACACTAGTATTGGAGATTGTGCACGGCGACAAGGATGTTTTCTTGTCGGGTTTTACCTTGGCTGAGGCCCAGGTGGTGCAAAACATCTTAGCTATTGATGAAGGGTTGTGTGTTAGTGTTCAATCGGTCTACCTCATGAACAAGTTACAGCATGTACCCGAGATGGGATTAGGAAAGAGCGGTCGAAAGGGCGTTGCTGCACTGGCAGAAGTACCACATAACCCTTACGCCTTTGGCTTAGGCTATACGCCCACCAAAGAGGACTGGGTTTGAAAAGAGAAGGAAATGACAAGAAGAGCCAAAGCTAAGCAAAGTGGGAAGCACTATGATCTTGTATATAGACCAATTCAGGGAACTCTGAATGACCGCTTTGTCCAAGAAGGGGAAGGCTTCCCATTTTGCGGCTTTCCTGAGCCATGGTTAAACTCTAAAAAGCGGCGTCTGTTCGGCTTTGAGATTTTCTTCGACCTACAGCTATAAGAGGATGAAGCCACAGAAGAACAAACTGGATCAACTCTTGAGGTTGAACAGAGTACAGAGGATGAGTCCAACAACAATGAACTTGAGATAGGAGCAGCGCTGGCGTGTCTCATTTCGGATCCTCAGATCAAACCAAAGAGCTTGGGGGATGACTTCACCGTTTCCATGATCGGAGACCAATCAGGTGTGGACCCTTTCGGTGGTATTCTGCATGCATCTAATGCACCCTCTCTCATTTGGAAACTAGAGGAGAGCTTTTTGTCAAGCAGTTCTGAATCAGGTAGTGAGTCACATTCTGATTCGAGAGAGTTTGTGGAGTCAGAATCAGATTCCAGTTCTTCTGAGTCAGAGTCTAGTATTCTTGGGATTGATGACTCGGATGTCGTAGTTTTGTCTAGGTCGTCTTTTTCCTTTTCTTTTGAGTCAGTTGTAACCGAGGAATTGGATGAGCTGGAGGCTTCAAATGAGAATGATACCACTGCTATTCTCGAGTACTTCTCTATGCCACTTGTGTATTGCATTGATCATGACTTTCAAAATTTTGATAAAAATGATGAGGAAGGAATTCCTCTAGTTTTGAAACATTTGATTGATCGAGAGGATGAGAGGTTTGTAAAGCCCCTTGTTGACGAAATCGTTGTAATTAATGTGGGTATTGAGAAGGATCCGCGTTTGGTCCAGATCAGGTCCACGTTGTCTTCAGAGGAACGCGAGCGTTTAGTCACTTTATTAAAAGATTTCAAAGATGTTTTCACGTGGTCCTACAAAGACATGCTTGGAATCGATCTTGAGATTGTATAGCATCGGATCCCTCTTAACCCTGAGGCCCGATCCGTCCAGCAGAAGCTTCGGAGGATACACCCGGATTGGGCTTTGAAGATTAAGGAAGAGGTCACCAAGCAGATAGACGCAGGATTCTTGCTAGTATCTGAGTATCCAACTTGGTTGGCTAACATTGTTTCAGTGCCAAAGAAAGATGGCAGAATTTGGGTGTGTGTGGATTTCAGAGATTTGAACAAACCTAGTCTGAAGGACGACTTTCTTCTACCGCACATCGATGAATTGGTGGACTTCACCACAGGCCACGCATTGCTCTCCTTTATGGATGGGTTTTTTAGGTACAACCAGATTTTGATGGCACCCGAGGATAGAGAAAAGACTATCTTCACCACGCCGTGGGGAACCTACTGCTACAGGGTGATGCCGTTCGGTCTGAAAAATGCTGGGGCTACTTATCAACAGGTTGCAACCACGATTTTGCATAACATGATCCACAAAAAGGTTGAAGCGTACGTGGATGACATAATTGTCAAGTCCAAGGAAAGAGAGGGCCACTACACTGCCTTGAAGAAATTCTTCCAACGGATCAGGGAGTATCGGTTGAGGCTGAACCCACATAAATGCGCTTTTGGTGTCACAACAGGGAAAATGCTGGGTTTCTTGATCATGCAGAGGGGCATTAAGGTTGATCTTTCCAAAATCAAGGCCATCCTAGAAATGCCACCACCAAGGACTGAAAAGGAGGTGCGAGGCTTTCTGGGTAAAGTGAAATTCATAAGACGGTTTATTGAAAAACTAACCTTGACTTATAAACCACTATTTGGTCTCTTGAAGAAAGGAAAGAATTCCAATGGGATGACCGAAGCCAGTTTGCTTTTGAGCAGATCAAGCAGTACCTCTAGAACCTACCTGTGTTGTCACCGTCAGAGCCGGGGAAACCGTTGCTTTTGTATATGTCAGTAACCGACACGACTATAGGTTGCATGCTTGCGCAGGAATCTGAGGATAGAGTGGAGAAAGCTGTCTATTACCTGAGCAAAAAGATACTGGAATATGAGACCTGCTACACGCTGTTGGAGAAGGCTTGCTTAGCCTTGGTATGGGCTACCAGGAAGTTGAGGCACTACTGGTTAGCTCACCTCGTAATTCTAGTTTCAAGATTAGATCCCATCAAATATCTCTTCGAGAAACCGACGCTTACGGGTAGGCTAGCTTGTTGGCTGCTTTTTCTCTCTTAATTTGATTTGAAATATGTGACTCGCAAGTCTATCAAAGGGAAAGCAATAGCTGAATTCCTGGATGATCATCCAGTGGAGGAAGGCAAAGCAGTAGAGTATTTGTTCCCTGATGAAGCTATTCTACAGGTCGAGGAAGAGATTTGAACAATGTACTTTGACGGAGCGTCTAACCAATACAGGTATGGGATAGGGGTGTTGCTGATAGCACTCGACAATTCCCACATACCTCTAGCCTTCAAACTCCGGTTCAAAGTATCCAACAACGAGGCAGAATACGAAGCGTGTATCGCTGGCTTGGAAGCCGCCTTGGAACTAGGGGCAAAATGGTTGGACGTCATTGGGGACTCGAATCTGGTTGTGTCTTAAACAAAAGGAGACTAGAAGGTTAAGGAAGAAAGGATGAAAATCTATCACCAAACCCTGGATGTTCTAATTCCTAGGTTTGAGAAGCTAACCTTCACGCATCTGTTAAGAGAGAACAACAGGTTCGCTGACACTTTATCAACTCTATCTTCTATGATAGACATTCTTTTGGGAGTCCAGATGCGTTCGATCATTATTGAATAGAGGTATGCGCCGGCCTATGAGTTGATTGCCGCAATAGATAAAGTACAAGATCAGAACCCCTGGTATTATGATATCTGGAACTTCTTGGAAAATGAGGCTTATCTACCAGGGGAAAATGCAAAGATAAAAGGGCAATATGGCGAATGGCCGCTCAGTTTATCACCTGCGGGGGTAAGTTGTACAAACGTGGTCATCTGGGAATGCACAAGCTGTGTGTTGATGCAGAAGAGTTGAAGCGCCTAATAGAGGCCATCTACGGAGGGGAATGCGGATCGCACATGAGTGGAGTAATGCTAGCCCGAAGATTCTTAGGCAAGGGTACTACTGGTCAACCATGGAGGAGGAGTATATCAGTTTTGTTCAGCGATGCCACAAATGCGAAATTCATGCAAATCGCATGAACATCCCGCCGTTGGAGCTGTTCAACATGACTTCACCATGGCTGTTTTCAGTCTGGGGAATTCATGTTATTAGGGCAGTTACACCGAAAGGCTCGAATGTGCATGAGTATATCCTGGTGGCAATAGACTACTTTACAAAGTGGATTGAGGCCCAATCCTATGTAGTGTTGAAAGTGTTGCATGTAGCCAAGTTCATCAGGAATAACATCATTTTCCGTTATGGGGTCCCGAATGAGATCATTTCAGACAATGCTTCTCACTTCAAAGGAGAAGTGATTGACTTGTTAGAGAAATACAATGTGGCTTTTCATAAGTCATCCACATATCGGCCGCAAACCAACAGAGCTATTGAGGCCGCCAACAAGACCATTAAACACATTTTGCAGAAAATGGTTGAGACTTATAGGGACTGGCTAGACAAGTTGCCATTTGCTCTCTGGGGCTACAGAACATCAATTCAGACATCTATTGGGGCAACTCCGTATTCTCTAGTTTATAGGATGGAAGCTGTTCTGCTGATTGAAATAGAAGTTTCTTCGCTGCGAGTTATGGCTGAGTGCCAGATAGCAGAAGCGGATTGGCAGCAGAGCAGGTTCAAGGAACTAATGCTGTTCAACGGGAGGAGGCTGAAAGCACTGTACCATGTCCAAGGTTATCAACGTAGGATTGCTAGGGCTTTCAACAAAAAAGTTAAGTCCAGGAATTTGAAAGAAGGGGATTTGGTGCTCAAAGACAACCGAGCTCTCATCCGCAACCCTAGGGGCAAGTTCAGACCCAATTGGACTGGTCCTTACATTATCAAATCAATTTGGTCGAGTGGAGCTGTTATTCTTATGGACCTGGATGGCCTAGAATTCTCCTAACCAATCAACATGGACAAGTTGAATAAATACTATCATTGAGTGGCTCGTTAGGCCGAAAACCTGAAAGGGCAACCTAGGCAAACGTTAGAGCACAAAAAATTTTGAAATAAGAAAAATTAAGCTCGTAAGGTGAAAACCCAGAAAGGGTGGCCTTGGCAAAAGTTAGAGTGTAAAAAAAGAGTGTTAATACCCAAGTGAACCCGAACCGAACTACATAAGGCCTGATTCCCATCTTCGGGATACATAGGCAACTTCATTCTAAAGTCCGGCCGTAAACACCTCCAAATCAACTGTGTCCGTGTGTTTGATTAAGGCATCTTTGTCCACTCATTATCTGAAAGATCGGTTGTGATCCTTACCCTAAGAGGAGAGCTGATTATAGTGCTGAGCAGTGCTATTCAGACAAGGGGCAATTTTCCATTTTCCAGATTTGGGGTTGTACATCTCGAGGATAGATTCCATGTGTGTCAAGTTGTGATCCATATCGAAAATGATTTTGAAAAGTTTTAATAAAAGTTGATTTTGTTCAAATTAATCTTTTTACAACTTAGACCATTTTTGGACCAAAAGGAAAATTTTCAGTGTCCACAACTTCAATGTCATTGATTTCAATACAAAGTTCTCTAACTCTTGATACAAATCAAAGTTGCTTTTTATTATATTCAAAAGGAAAACTTGAAAGTACAGATCAAAGCAATAAACTTGGGGCATAGATGAGTCAGGTGTTCTTGCGTACCCTCTTTGAGCTTGTGAAAGCTTCAGATGCTAAAGTGGGCCCGGTGTACACCTCATTTTCAAGCCAAGCTGTGCATTTGCCAGATAAGGCGTAGTTGAAATTGGAAGCGGGAGCCAGAAGTTCTCTTGTCCTCCATGCAGTGGGATATCGAGCTAGTTATGAACCTCGGATTGGAAATGAAGCCGGGTACTCTACTTCTTTTTCTGGACAGATCTGGTCCTGTCTGAACTGACGCTTGAACCGAAATGGAAAGTAGAATACGCAGTGTGTCAAGCTAACCAGCTAAATGCTGGGGTTGTCGAGACATGCTGTAACTCATCTCAGGCAGATCAAACCAAAGACAATGCCAAGCAATGTCAGCAGCGAGCCTGTTGCACATCCAATGGCACCACCACCCCTCGTTCGGGAAATCAACTAGTCATTGGTGAAAGAAATAGCCTCGTGCTGAATATTTAGGGCAAGAGTCCACTGCCTTCAACCTGTCCATGAGCCATATCTGGGGAGGGAGGAAAAATAAGAGGGATTAAAGAATAGAGAGGTGTATGTGGAGAGAAAAGTGAGAAGGGGTTTTGAAAGAAAAACAGAGCATGAGTGCCGAGTGTTGTGAGAAAAATATATAAGATAAGGTGGGAAACATTACCTGCAAAGTAGTGGACTTCCTGCGAGTTTGGTCGTCTCCCGCCGATGGAAGGCATCTAAGCCCATCAAAGTCTCGGCCAATGCTAAGCCAATACAACTCTTGCCCTCTTTCAAGCCTTGAGCCACTTCGATCAAGCGAATGCTAGACCCTCCAAAAGTGTGCCAACATACACAAAGGGTGTGTTGCTAAAAACCCCGCCAAAGGAGATCCCCTCTGTCATCAGCATCAGAAAATCGATGAATTAAACTGGGGATGTCTAGTTCCCCATTGTGAACTAAAGATCGAGCCTCATGCAGGGTAAGACTGCACATCCGTCCTAAAGCTTGGGCGTGACCGAAACGGAGTTGGGGCAAGATTTCCTTGTCACGCCGGCATTCCATCAAAGCTTGGAATTCTTCAATTGTCGGGCATAGCTCATGTCCCCCGAAGCTAAAGACGTGTGTAATTGGATTCCAACACCTAGCCGCGGCGTGAAGGAACGGAAAACACAGTGGAGAATGACTTAGCGGGAATAGTGCATTTATCCCGAAACCTTGAAAATTCACTTTTTTTGAGCCATCTAAAACTGCTATCCATTCTCGAAGTCTGTTGATGAACAATACCTCCATTTTGAGAGTAAACTATCAAGAACTTATTTGTTTGCCAGAAAAGCAACATGGGAGTCTTATTTATAGAGTTTGGGAAGCAGCTGAGCATGACACCTAGACAGCACTGACCGACATCACACCAATGCCCGGCTGTGCATTAGTGATGGTCGGCCGTGCATCAGTGAGGCTCGGCTGGGTCTCAGTGTTAGCCCAATGCAAGTCTGTTACAGTGAAGCCTGGCCTTTGTATGGATGGATTGCAATTATACTTCTAGATCTTGTTTTGCTTATATTAGGTGTTTGTCATCTTTTTCGAGTTGTTTTCATTTTATTTTTTCATTATCGAGTTGTATTTTATGTTTTGGTTAATTGTAAGTTATTATCCGGTTCATGAATCAATCCGAGAGCAAGGCATTTGCTATTCCAAAGATTGCAAGAGCAAAGGTAATGCAAAGATTATGATGAGTAAAGGAGCCATTCAACAAAACTTGTTTTTTCATAATTGATGGGTCCAACTCCGATCATTGTTTCATACAACCAAAATAAAGGAAAGCTTTTGAAAAATAAAAAAGGACAATCTGAAGCTAGTTTTATAAACTACCTAACAAAATGAAAACAAAAACAAAGTAAAGCAAAATCAGCATTGCCATCAACAGCCTATCATCGCTCTCTTCCTCCGCGGCTGTGGAGGAGGCGCATCACTGTCATCACTGGAGCTGCTCGGTTGCAGGTCCATCTCCTCTCCCTCATCCTCTGGGGTCGTAGACCCATCAAAAGACTCCTTAGAAGGCGAGCGCTGCCGCACTCGGCCTCTTCCCCTATCAGTGCCTCCTCGGCCTCTCACTGGGCCCATCTCTGTTGACTGGCAGTGGAATGTCCTGTAGGCACTGCTGGCGCCGGCTCAAGCTGAAAAGAATACCAGATATCAAATAGAGTGACTTGGAATATACAACATGGTAATGACAGTAAGCTACACACAGAATGTACCTCAATCCCGTGGGTGACTAAGGTGGTCTGCCTCCTTCGTACCATGAGGAGTAGTCGGTTAATCGTCCAAAGGAGCTTCTCGCCATAAGCTCGAGGAATCTGCAAAACAAAGAAAATTGAGAAAGGCAGATAGAAGTAACTGAATAGCAAATAGTAATGGTTGAGAATAAGCTAAAGTGCAACATGGACTAGCATAAAGATAAAGTGTACCTACTCGATGCCAGGGGCAAATACAAGTCTGCGGTCTCTCTCCTCAATGGGCTCGAGCGGGATCTAGTCAATCACTCCATTTGGACGCATGTACATAATCTCAGTAGGAAGCATAGGCAGTCCGGGAATGGGAGCAGTGGCAGGCCCACCTCCAGCAGGCGCATCACCAGCTCCAGCAGCAGGGGCAAGAACAACCGCTGGTATAGCGCGATCTATGCCTGGGGTAAGAGGAGCCATCACTCGAGTGTGTAGGAAAGTCATGAAGTAGCCAGGCTCATGGTGGCGATCACCGTTCTCACCTATCATTAGAAGGTCCAAGTCGGGACCGTCTTGTAAATCATCTATAACCCTTATGCCGGCAGGAAAGGGATGTGGAACATCAAGATCAGCTACGCCCTGAGTCTGGTGGATGAATCTCTCCTCCAGGTAGTGTGCTCGGCCAAAAGGGCCCTCAAACAGGATCCTCAATGTGGAAACATGCCAAGCAGTGGTATAGGTCACCCTCGACTCGTGGGGAATGCCTGCCCAAGGGTGCCAATCGACCTGAGGAAATTAGTGTAATGTCAGAATGGTAGTACAGTGTTAGAATCAGTGTAGTGTCAGAATGGCAGTACAATGTTAGAATCAGTGTAGTCAGAATGGCAGTGCAGTGTCAGACTCAGTATAATGTGGTGAGAGAATGTCAATGTAGTATCAAAGTCAGTGCAATGTGAGAATGCCAATGTGGTACAGGGCGACAGTACAATAGTATAAGAATGACCATGTAATGTGAGAAATGGTGCCATACCTGATCCGCTGTGATAGTGTCGGAGAAACGGAAAAAATATGGAAAGTTGCGATCCACAAGGCGGCGCCGCTTGAATCGTGAGTTGTAGTACCGAGGGCGTGGTACGGACAACTTGATCGGCCTCACTGTAACTGGAGCCAATGAAGTAAAATAAGTGTAGACCAAAGCTGCAAATCAAAGATAGATAGATGCCATGAGAAAATAGATCAAATGAATGAGAAATGCAACAGTGAATAAGGTACAAAGTGCATCAGAAAGGTGAATGTAAGATGTACCTCTAAACCCTCCAGTAGCTGCCAAGTGAATCTGCCTTGCGGCGGGAAACGGAGCTCATATAACAGTACAGGGTGGCTAAACCTGCGCCGCCCCAATCGTAATCCGCCATCTGAGGAAGATGCACTAGCGCCCCAAGGATGTACAATCCTACAGTATTCTCCCTATTTGCGAACAGGGTAGTACCGAGGAAATATATCAGAAAGCCACGAGTGTACTAGGCAACCTCGTCTGCAGTAGCCGGCTGTCTGTGTACCAGAGAAATGGTCATAAAACCAGCTGTAGCACACCATCCCATGGCTGGTGGTGTTCGGAATCACTCCGAGAAGCTGAAGCTATGCATTTCTCCACTTAGTCATATTTGGATCAAAAGGGATTGGGTCGTTGACCCCAACCCATAGACCAGTCAGCATCGAGAAATCATACGGGGGTCAGTGTCATCTCCCCGATAGAAGAGAAGTGGAATGAGCTGGTGGTGTCCCACCATCTCTCTACCAAGGCCCTGTAGAGCAAAGACTCAGCCCTCATCTCTATGAGTTTGGAACAAAAGGGCTCGAAACCGGCAACATCCACCAAAGTGAGGACCTTCATAAAAAGCCACTCACACCAGCACCGGGGGCCAGAGATAGAGCCGTAGCCGTCTACCCTTCTGGCGATCACCTATCAAATGAAGGTTTTATCAGTGCATGTGCAGCATGGATAAGTGATGTGTTCATCAAGTTCAACATTTCAACATGTGTGTAAAGTAAGATACAAAGCAAAATGGGGGAGGAGTTGTGTATCGTAGAAGCGTCAGCAGAGAGATGCTCCATGGGCCCTCGCAGCAAGGTATCCTCGTCTAGCTCGAGAATGAAACCCTCGAATCTCAGGATACTGTCAGGAGGTGGCACATGTGTGCGTGGTCGGTATGTGGCCGTATCAAAAGGCATCTCGGCAAGAGGAAGTAATGTAGTGGCTTCCTCCGCCTCCATGTCTGCGCCGAGGGCGGCACCAACATCTACAACAGGTTCTGGAATGGAGACTTCATCACTGGCCATGGAAAATTGAAGAAAAGTGAAGGGAGTGAGTGAAAATGGGTGAAATCCTAAATTTTAAACCCTAAGAGAAGGAGAAAATGGAGAAATTGTGGAAAATTAAAGGGAACGAGAAAGTTTGGGCAAAAGTGAGAAAGTGAGGGAAAAAACCAAGAGGAAACTAAAACTTCAACCAAAACGATTTTTAATCGGTTCAAAAGTTGGAGGATCAAGAGGGTTTTCAAGAATTTTTTTCAAGAATTGTTGGGTAATTCTAGGGGAGTGAAAATCTAGAGAGAGAGGGGCTTTAGAGAGGGAGTGGGATGTTTTTGGACCTAGGGTTTGGTTCAAATGAGGTTTGTTTTGTGTTATAAGTAGCCACAGGTTCGGCTTTTATCGAACTGCCCTTTGCTGCTGTCAAAGGCCAGCCGGCTTTGCCAAAGCCTGGCCGTGCATTATCAAGGCCCGACCGACCTTTGGTGATTTCAATTTTGCTTCTGTTGCTTTTCTTTAGGTCTGGCAATTTGTTTTGTTTGTATGTATTGTTGGTCACTATTATTTTAATTTTGTGTCATAATTGTAGGTTTAAATTTGGAATTTTTAATTTTCGAATTATTTTGAATTTTGTAAGAAGAAAAAGAATAAAGAAAAAGAGAAAAAAAATAAAGATAAAGAAAAAAGAAAGAAGAAAAAGAAAAGAAGAAAAGAAGAAAAGAAAAAGTGAAAGAGAAAGAAAAAGAGAGTTAGAATGGCAAAAGAAAATGTGGAAAATTTGGAGCATCTTAATGCATTTCAACCTCAACAAATGCCAAACCTGCATTCTAGATGTAACTACTCGAGCCACGCCACTTCTCTATCTCAACCCCAAGATTGTCTGAGTGGCAATTAAAATAGCAGGTTTTACCCCTTGTTGGTATGAACAAGATGTATCCTTTTGAGTTGAACATGTTGTAAAGACTTCTGAGAGGTAAGTCGAAGGCATCAGAGTACGTATGTGATTCCCTTCCTCTCCTTAAATTTTGCATAAAAAGTGCTCCTGTCTTATGCATAGAACATGCTTATTGCTTTCACTCTTGAATCATGCATTTGCTCTCAAATTATGCATAGAATATGCGATTCCTATTTGTTACATACGCATAGAATATGCACTTCTTCACATTTGCATGGAACATGCACTTCTCTGTTAGAGCATGGAACATGTTTCCAACTATCATGCATAGAACATACTATCACTACATTTGCATAGAACATGCATTTTGTACTATTGCCTTGAATATGCATTCCAATATTGCATAGAACATGCTCCGGTTCTTGTTGCATAGAATATGCTTCTGTTTTGTTTCTCGCATGTTTTGCATAAAACATGTCTCTAACATTTTGGTATCGGTTATTTGTCTTGCATAGAACGTGTATCCTTATTGTATTGTACCTGTTTAGTTTCTTTCTTATGTAGGTGCGATATTGTATGTATAGTTCATTCAAAGCCGGTGTGACCAGACGATATTGTATGTGTGGTTCATTCAGAGGAATTCCAGATGAGATCATACCTGTCCCTCGAACACCTTGTTTTGGTTAAAAGCATTTGGGTGTGCCCTGGTGTTTACACCACTTCCTTCGGTTAGAAACATTTGGGCGCGTCTCGGTGTTCTCGTTGCCTTTTCTCCTCTCGCGTGCGACGCGTTAGGACACTTTCGGTTAGAGACATTTGGGCGTGTCTCGGTGTTCTTGTTGCCTTTTCTCCTCTCGCATGCAATGTGTTAGGACGCTTTCGGTTAGAGACATTTGGGCGCGTCCCAGTGTTCTAGTTGCCTTTTCTCCTTTCGCGTGCGACGCGTTAGGACGCTTTTAGTTAGAGACGTTTGGGTGCGTCCCGGTGTTCTTGTTACCTTTTCTCCTCTCACACGCGACGCGTTAGGATGCTTTGGTTTAGAAACATTTGGGTGTGTCCCGGTGTTCACACTATCTCTTCTCTCCTTCTGCGTGCAACGCATTAGGATCTTGTTTGACGCCTTGGGTGCGCCCGACGGTTATGTTATTCTTTGCCTTTCTTGTGTGATGCGTAGTTAAGTTTGCATAATTTTCTTACATCCTTTCTGCATGAAATGTGGTTTGGTTCATGATTCTCACGCGTGGCGTGTTTGATTATTTCTTTTCATGTTTGAGATTGTTGTACCTTACGTCGGTTTGCTTAAATGTAGCATTTCTTTGAATAACATTTGCATCTAGATGTTTTATTACAGCCTCATTGCATGATCATAAGTTATGTTTTTGCATCGTGCATATCATTTGCATTTTGCCCCAGAACTATACTGGTTTGATTCCTTGCAAAGGGATACGTAGGCAGCCTACGGGCGCAACCACTTTTAGTTTATGTCTTGCTTTCTTGTCCAAGTCTTGTAGCCTTGTCAAAATGGGTCGTCTTCGGGCTTTGACATTCACTCCTATCATTTCATGACTTTCGAGTTCTGTCAAAGAGGGGCAACTGTAGACACCCCACTTTTGACTACCCACAAGACTCGGGTGCTCGGTTTGGTGCACTCAATGATGAAAGTTGAATTGTGAATTCACAGCGATTCGAAATCAATCAGGCTCCCAAAATAACCTCGAATCTTTAACATTTACTTTGTTTGAACCTGTGAGCTTTATTTTTGAACTTTTTCCCTCCATGAGCTGGATTTGAGCCAAAAAATAGGGGCAGCCATCAAAGCCTGGCCGTGTATTGGTGATGGCCGGCTGTGGCTATGAATGGCCGGTCGACCTTCGATGGTGATAAACACTGTTCTGGGCGGGAGGTCGCCAGCTGTCCATTTTTGAAGATATTTGTCACATTTGCAACTCGAATTCTATAAAACCGAGGCTCTAGGATAGTTTTGAGGGTTGAACAAATATCAAGAAGAGAGATATACACCCTTGAGAGCCTTGACTCCTCCTTCTTCCATTGCAAGGCATCCTTTGAGCTAACCTAGTTTGCTTACACCATCACTACACACCATACATAGCCTTGTTTGATCATCCTAAGGCCTTGGTTGATCTTGAGGAAGTGTAATTCAAGCTTGAGAGTGCATTGAATTTGAGTTTGAAACTCTAAAAGCAAGCTAGCTTCTAGAAAGGTATAAGCTTGCTTTCTCTTTTCTTGCTTACATTTTTGTTCTCTACACCATCATTCTTGCTGTTTTGGTTGTTTTTGAGCTCATTTGAGGTGTTGGAGTTGAGTTCGAAGGGTTACCAAAAAGGTAGAAAGAGCTTGCTCTTTCTACACCTTTATTTCATAACCTAAATTCTTCTCATTTTCACCCTCTTCCCTTGGTGTTCATGCTGATTTTCAGAGTTTTGAAAGGGTAAAATATGTGGTTTTGAGGTCCAAAAAGTGGAGAGATTAGCCATCCCTCCTTAGGCTTGCTTACTAGCTTCAATTCTCTCTTATTTTGCTTCCTTTTTTTTGGTTTTTGTAGTGTAATTTCAGCACTGTTTTTACCCTTTTAGGGGCTGTTTTAGGGTTGCCATGGCCTTTAAAATTGTTCCATGCTTTGGTTAGTTCATGTATTTTTCTAAGCTTTCCTTCACTCTATTTCCATATTGAGAGTCTCACTCTAAATAATCAATCAACTATCTATCATTTGTATTTGAGAACGATTTCAACCGATCGAGGTTGCTCGAAACATGTAAGAATGGCCTACACTTAATGGCTTAATCTCTTAGAAGATTCATTGTCAACGGTGTAGCCTTTCTCTTATGTTTTAGAGAGGCCTCTCGTTTGACGTTATTTCTTGTTTAGAGGACTTGAATATAACCATGGACAAATGGACTAATGAATGGATAGGCCTAATAAAATTGGTTTAAAATTTGGTTCAACACACTTAAAGAAAATGGCTTGAAAAGCTTGAACTTGGCCGGACGTTATGCCAAGCTTCTTCTGTCAAGTGCCATCATGCATCAATCCATGGTGTTTTGATGTCCTTGAAGCGTCTCAACTTCCCTTTTTGAGTTCATTTCATGACAAAATGGGAGGGTGGTCTATTTGCATTGCATTCATTGATTTTTTATCCAAAATTGAATTTGAGATCATCAAGCGATCACATCGCTCATTGATGGTTTTGGAGTCAATCCCAACCTTCTCTTGAGGCTTTCCCATGACAGAGAGGGAAAGAAGGACAAACAGAGCTTGAAAATGCTCTATCTGCACTGATTTCACCTCAGAGCACAAAAACAGAGCTTTGCACCAGATTAATGCATGACCGGCCCTCTATAGGCCCGGCCGATTGTCAATAATGCACAGCTGGTCCTTGGTGTTTGGCCAGCAGTGCAGTTTTGCAGAAACAAAGGCAGTGGCTGAAGGTGAAACAGAGGCAGTCTGGGGTAGACAAAACAGCTTTCGGGTGATGTGTATGCAACCTCCATCCATCTTCCTTGGTGCTCACATTAAATGCGTTGTCATTTCATTGTTTCATTAGAATAATGAATTTTGTTGTAATAATTCAATTAGTTGTAGCTAATTAGTTGTGTTGTAATATTTAATTAGCTTAGATAATTAATTATTTAATTGCTTTAGTTAGCTTAGAATAGCTAGTTAATTCAAGTGTTGTAATTAATTAGTTAGTGTAACTAGTTATTTGATTCCAGTTTCTAATAATTAATTAGCTTAGAATAGTTAGTTAATTCATTTCAAATGTTGTATTAGTTAGCTTAATTAACATAGCTAATTGATTAGCTAGTTTCATTCGGACCTTCCTTCGCGAGGGCATAATGTTGTAATGAGTGTGCTTGCGTGTGTGTATGTCTTCCCACCTCACGTCTTTCTCCCTTTTATTTACTCGCTTTTGATGGTTAGATTAGGGACATATTTCAATTAGCATATCGCATGTTTGCATCCATTCATTTGTCTTACATGCACCGAGGTTCGGCGCATTATTCAAACTGCATCGTAATTTCAATATCTTCCTTGAATACGTATTTAATCGCATGTTGTTCAAATCGATCCATATGCCATATTAGTAGCCGAGTCTATTAATTACATTATTGCATGTGTTGCATTAGGCATCTTACATAGTTTGGATCATACATCTTTCTAACTAGTTTTTGTTTTAGCTTGGAGTACTCAGTAAGTTTTATGCTTTAGCATACTTGCATGAGTGTGATTGCGATGTTGTCGTGATTAGCATGCTTGTTATGAGGCTATGTGCTTAAATGCTAAACTGCATGAATGCCTGTGGATGAAGGCTTGTTGTTTGAATTGGAACAATTCAACGAATGTGCATTTTAAGCCCACTTTGTTGGGTGGCAAATCATGTTTTAAGCCCACTTTGTTTGGTGGTAAATCCGCATTTTTAAGCCCACTTGAGGGTGGCAAATTCAAATCATTTTTGCAAACAAACATGACTTGAAATGTTTGCGATATAGTCTATACTTGCTTATGCGCATCACATAGTAATGTTAGCTAATAATCGGAACAAGAACACATGATGTTTATAAAAAGCATATCATGATTAGTAGAGGCCGATCTTTGATTGGGCGAGCGGGGGTGCTCAATTCATGACCTTCCCCCTTCATACCTAAGTTCTCGAGCCGAGGCAACTTTGGTGATGACGGACGCGTGGCCTTTGGCATGAGTTAGGGTTTTCTAAATTTTTCCAAAATAAAATATTTAGGTGGCGACTCTGTAATCTGGCAAAGTAGTCCAATTTTGGCATTATTTGATTGAAAATCGATTTTCCAAAAACATTTGCCGGATTTAGACTCTTTGGTAATTATCAATTTCACATTGCACTTGTGAGACTAGATTCAGAACCGCGGGAATCTGAACTGTGAGGCCTTCTTTTCAAACCCTTTCCGAAAGGTGGGCGCGGAAAAAGGCGAGTCCACACATTGCGTCTTGGTAAGTCCCAACACTTGTAACTTTTTACCTAACTTTTAACTCTGGTTTCCGTACATAACTTCTTTTGCAATCTTGCAGGCTATCCAGCAGGGTCACTCCCTAGCCGTCAAGGCCAGTGATTTCAAGAAAGAGCTAACCAAAAAGACCAAGGAGGTAGCCAAACTCCTTACATCCCTCAACAAAGCCGAGGCTCGTATCCGAGGTCTCCTCGACCAGGCCAAAGTTACTAAGCTGGCCCAAAAGAATGTCGAGGACCGCGCCGAGGCCATAGAGAATGTTGCCCAGGTTACTTAGGCCAAGGCAAAGGAAGCCAAGGAAAAAGAGGTCAAGGCCCAAATCGAGCTTCAAATAGCTCTAGCTACAAAGGATGTAGAGATCAAGGCGGCAGATGAAAAGGCTTATGCCGAGGGGGCAGCCTATGTCCGTGAGGACTACAGAAAACAAATTAGATAGGCATGCAACAAGGGTTACAACCTTGGTTGGATGGCTGCTCTGAAAGAGCTGGCTATCCCCGAGGACTCTCCCCTCCGAGATGAAGGCCGACTTTTGGTGCCATTCCCTCCTGTTTCAAGCCAATCTGAGGCTAAGGTTGGGGAAGAAGAAGAAGAAGAAGAAAAAGAAGAAGATGAAGACGAAGAGGCCGAGGTGGAAGCCGATGCTGAGCATTCTATTAGGGCCAAGTCCCCAACTCTGAATGAGGAAGTCTTGGACTTGACTCAGGATGAGGAAGATGAGGTCTTAAAAAGTGCCTCCACCAAGAAGGCTTCGTCCAAGGTGTCTGTTGCCAGGAAGAGCATCGATCAAACAATCGAAGAAATTGATGCCGAGATCCAGGCTGAGAAAACCGCTGAGAAGACTTCCCAGTTGTCTTCTGAGGCCGACACACAACCAACTGCTGATGCCGAGTAGTCTATTTTGAAGTTTTTCCTTTTTTCTGGACCTTGTACTTTTATCTTTGTAGATGAACAAGTAGTCTCCTATGCTAGGCCGAAGTGCCTTTCTGTATTTGAACTAGTTGTCTTTTCTGAATGCAAGTCTTTACTTTTTTCCTCAAGTGTTGAATGTATGCTTTCTATACTTAGAAAAATTTTGCATATCTTCAAAAGTACACCTTTAACTTGTGCAATCTCCGAGATACAATACCTCGGACATAACTTCTTGATTGTCTATCTCGGCCTTGGCTAGACATTTGAAAACATTGTAAAAATATTTTCACAAGTGTTGGTTTAAACTTGCAACTTTACTTTTTCTTATCAAGACTTCTGTCTTCTATACTTCCCAAGTTGGACAACCTGGTTATCTCGGCAAGTATGTATGCACTTCATTCAAATTCACCTCGGAATAACTTTAACTTGTAAATTTTTCTATAAAATTTCAACAAGTCCCAAACATAAACACTTTAAACTTTAATTAATCATTCTCCAGCTCTCTGTCCTCTAATGTGAACTTAAGTTTCACTTATGTTCACATTAAGCATGTGCCGATGATCTCTTTACTGAAGTTAGATTCAAGCACCTACTAGCCGAGGTTCTCAACCTTGGTTTCTCTGTTATTCTTACTGAAAGACACTTAGTTCCAATCTGAGTTTGATTTTGCCAACATGGCAAATCTTAGTTCAACTCCATTATATGCAAGTATAATTTCAATTTTGCCATATAATGAGTCTAAGTTATTCGTCATGTTTCTCTCAGAAACATCGCCAACTTAGTTCAACTCTCTTATATGCAAGTATAATTCAACTCTGCCATATAATAAGTCTAAGTTATTCGTCATGTTTCTCTCAGAAACATCACCAATTTAGTTCAACTCTATTATATGCAAGTATAATTCAACTATGCCATACAATAAGTCTAAATTATTCGTCATGTTTCACTCAGAAACATCGCCAACTTAGTTCAACTCTATTATATGCAAGTGTAATTCAACTCTGCCATATAATAAGTCTAAGTTATTCATCATGTTTCACTCAGAAACATCGCCAAAGGACTAGTCAATCGCATTACACAAGTTTGAAATTAAAAATCGAGCTAAAATTTTATTAATACTTCGGCTAATAACAAAAAAAAAAAAAAACTTTTAAAAAGAAAAAAATCTAATGACAGAAAAACTTCAGGTTGCAAGTATTTCAGGGTCTTGGCAACTCTTTGCCTTCACTCTTTTCAAGCCGATATGCCCCATTTTCGGCGATCGAGATGATTCTATAAGGTCCCTCCCAATTTGGGCCAAGCTTGCCCTTTTTGGGATCCTTCTTGTTGTCGACGACTTTTCTCAAGACGAGGTCCCCAACTTAAAACTCTCTTGGGTTGACCTTCTTATTGTAAGCCCTAGCAAGCTGTTACTGGTATGCCCCCAGCCGAATTGCCGCTCTCTCCCTTCTTTTTTCCAATAGGTCTAGATCTCAGGCCAAGAAGGCCTCATCAGTCCCATTTTCTACTCCCTGGGTTCTGATCCCAGGTATGCTGACTTCTAGTGGGATAACTGCTTTAGTGCCTGTAACAACCCCGACCCACAATTAATATTAATCCATGAGTAATTATGCCTAACAGTAATTAAGGAGGAATTCTGAATTAATTGGCATGTATGTGTTGCATTATCTATGTTTATATCTGTTTTGCGTAGGAAGATCTGTTCATGTTTTGGTTTCGATTTGTAAATTGAAAGCCTTATCGGCATCCGACTTAGAAATTGACTTGATTTATATGTTAATTAGGATTTATAGGATTTTATGGTAAGTTTAATTAAAAGTTGATTTGGAACGATTAAATTAGACTTTTATTTGGCTTTAAATTAATTACACTTTTGTCCAAATCTAATTAAGGCCTTAGTGGACTTCTTTGAGCACCAAACACTCCCAATTCATTCCTTGATGATACAAACATGAGAGTGAGGGAGAGAAGGGAGAATTGGTCCAAGACTTGAGAATTTGAATTCAAAACTAAGGATTGCTAGAATTGTTGTCAAAGTGAAGAAGATTAGAAGGTTTCAACTTCAACTCTTGTAGATTCGAGCCTCTAGGTAAGGAATTGAACTCTTAATTGAGTAATTGATGTAGATTCTACAAGATTATTGGTGAATTAAGTGAATTCATGTAGAAATTGCACTAGAGTTGGGAAGAATTGGGCCATACCATGTATGCATGTGCATTTTCTCACAAATTGAGCATGATTTCAAAGATTTCTTTCATGTATGTGTTCATCTCACTTACATCTTGGGAGTTCATCATGTTTTCCATTAAATTTCCAAGTTTGGTCATGGTTTAAAGAGGTTGGATTCAAGAAAAATTCATGCATGTTATGTTCATAAAATATTCTTGAGTTTCATGTTGAATTTTGTTCAATTGACAAGTCTTTAGGCCATGATTTCTTGAATTAATCCTTGAAACATGTTATTTTATGAGCCTCTATGAGTTTTCCAAATTTTTGGCCTAGAAAAATTGAGTTTGGTACCTTAGAGGTTGAATTTGAACTTGTGGATCAAATTTGGAAATTCAAGAAATTTGATTCACACTCGAGCGGGGGAATTCACGCTCGAGCGAGCACTCTGAGTACGTGCACTTCCGCTCGAGCGACATGAGTCAAGCTCAAGCGTGAAATGCATATACCCAGAAGTTCATATGTTTTACAGTCCGCTCGAGCGAGGGAAGTCATGCTCGAGCGAAGGTCTGAGTCTCACGCTCGAGCAGGGATCGAGCGTGAAAATCATGCAACCAGTACTTTTCCAAAGTTTATAGTCCGCTCGAGCGGGGAAAGTCACGCTCGAGCGAGCCTTCACATCTTGCATGTCCGCTCCAGCGGGGAAAGCCATGCTCGAGCGTGGACCCTATTTTCAACAAAATTTGAGAAATGTTTCCAAGTGCATTTTGTGTCCTCTTTCCATCCTAGGCATTCCTAGGTCATGCTTGAGACACTATAATGAGGATAAAGACTAGAAACACGCCAAGAACAAATAAAACAAGTTATGAATAATTCGAGCGAGTGTTTCAAGTGTGTATTTGTATGTATGTTCGTGTAGGTCGCGTGCCTTGAATCAATTGATTAATTTGCTCTGTTTGTCTGCACCCGAAGCCAACTGTGAGTAATAACTCTGTAAAGCTATGTTTAATTATAAGTATTTTCTGACTTGTATGATACGATCTGTGTTCTGAAATGCTATTTTATGAATTATGAATGAATGTCAATTCTTCTAAAATGTATTTGTGGCATCCTATATTCATGTGGCCCTCGCCCGGGGGTAACAATACCGTGGCCAATATGCACGTGGCCCTCGCCCAGGGGCAACAATACTGTGGCTTATGTTCACGCGGCCCTTGCCCGGGGGTAACAATACCGAGGCCTATATTCACGTAGCCCTCGCCTGGGGGTAACAATACCATGGCTACTTGCGAGCAAGATATGGACCTTTATGGTTGTCGGTACCGACTATACATGTGGGTCTCAGGACCAAGTTGATATGATAGCTAATGGATGTACCACGTATGATCTTATTCAAAATCTGAATATGCATAAGACTCTATTTCCGATAAGAATATGTTTATGATATTAACTCTGATTTCTGAATCTGTGATAGACATCATTTATTTAACCCTTTACTTAGTTATTATTCACTGGCTCTAGCTCACTGTATTATCTATATGTATGTAGGTGGGCAAGCGCGTGAC
Source organism: Camellia granthamiana (assembly GCA_036172215.1). Classification (NCBI taxonomy): domain Eukaryota; kingdom Viridiplantae; phylum Streptophyta; class Magnoliopsida; order Ericales; family Theaceae; genus Camellia; species Camellia granthamiana. The sequence goes on along the minus strand of CM069908.1, from coordinate 127,253,104 downwards.
CAGGCTTGAGATGCCACCTGGCGAGTTTTGGTGTCAGCCAGCTATTATGCCTCTCGTGGAGGTTCCCTTTTGAGATCTACCCGAGTTCGTAGTCTTTGGGACTTTTGTACTTCCGTAATGTTTGTGTCTGGCCTGAACATGTGGTAATCCTGTATATGTGACTTGGGTGATGTAAGGCTACTGTATCTTAATGCCTTATTTGTATGTATGCAACATGTATGTGAAAGTTTTATATTTTTTGTCCCATATATATGTCTGCACAGCTCTATGGACTATGTCAGGTTGCATAATTGCTTCCGCAGCCCCTGTTATAAATATTATTTTGTTCAGAGGCCTTCGGTAATCTAAGGGTTACTGGCCGGTTACGATGCTAAACCCATAGGGGCGGGTGGTTTGGGTCGTGACAGTGCCATAGGCCATGGTAAATGGAGATTCCCCAGTTGATCTTCTCAGCGTAGTCCGATATGCCCAGAGTATATTGGGCAACTCTTCCACCCACTTTCTCTTTGATGCTTTTAGCCTCTTCTTGATCCCATCCAAGATAGTTTTGTTAGACGCTTCTGCCTGACCATTGCTTTGAGGGAAGCTTGGAGTGGAGTAGTAGTTCTTGATTTTGTACTTGGCACAGAAGCTCTTGATTAGCTTACTGTCAAACTGTGTGCCATTGTTTGCTATTATTGCCCTTGGGGTCCCGAACCTGGTGATGATATTCTTCTATATGAAATTCTTTACATCGATGTCCCAAATCTTTGCAAGGGGTTCAGCTTCTACCCACTTGGTGAAGTAATCTGTTGCTACCAGTAGGAACTTCCTTTGTCCAGTCGCTTGAGGCAGTTGTCCAACAAGGTCCATGCCTCACTGGGCAAATGGCCAAGGGCTGGATACTGGGTTTAAATCTGCTGCTGATTGATGTATTAAAGGTGCAAACCTTTGACACTTCTCACACTTTTTGACATAAGCTTCAACATCTTTCTGCATATAAGGCCACTAGTACCCCCGAGTAATGGCCTTATGAGCAAGTGACCTGCCCCTGTGTGGTTTCCGCATACTCCTTTCTGTATTTCATACAGGAAGTCTTCAACTTGGGAAGGATGCACACATCTCAAAAGGGGACCAGTAAAAGACCTTCTGTAGAGATGTCCTTCTGCTATCAGACTGAACCTTGCCGACTTCAGCCTGGTCTTGTGTGCTTCTTTGCGATCATCTGGCAACTTTGCATCCCTAAGGAATATTACTATTGCGTCCATCCAACTTGGTTCCATCTCCACGCACATTGTTTCATACTCTGTGATCAGTGATTCCATACTTGGGCCTGACTAATAGTTAACCATTATTGTCCTTATTTCCCTTGTTTTCATAGCACTAACCAGGTTAGCCAAGCCATCGGCATGGCTGTTGTCATCTCGGCTAACTTGCTGTAGTCGGCAATCCTGAAACAAGGCTAGTAGTCTAACAACCTCCTTAACATAGGTTATCATTCTTTCATCTCGGGTTGCATACTCACTTGTTGCTTGGTTCACAATAAGCTGAGAGTCATAAAAGACCATAACCTCGTCGACTTCCATTGCTGTTGCCAGCTTTAGTCCTGCGATCAGTGCTTCATACTCTGCTTCATTGTTGGAGGCTTTGAACCCCAAACAAATTGATTACTCTAACATTCGTCTATCTAGAGATCCTAGCACTACTTCTGCCCCCGCTCCTTGTTGGTTTGAACTTCGTCAACAAACAGGCAGAAAGAGTTGCCGATGTAAATATCGCAGGGTTTGAGTTTCTCTTCTTTCTTCTACTTTGTTGTGGGGTTTTTCATTCCCAGTTGGGTCTCTTCTTGTTCACCTGGACATCCTAAGCCGCGACTCATTGGACCCCGACGTGGGATGGCACCAGGTGTGAACTCGGCCACGAAGTCAGCCAGAACCTGGCCCTTGATTGTTGTTCTAGGCCTAAATTCCATGTCATATTGGCCTAGTATTACTGTCCATCTAGCTATCCTGCCTATCAGATCTCCTTGCTGTAACAAGGATTTCAAGGGATGCTCAATCAATACCACAATCATGTGGGCTTGGAAGTATTGATTCAACTTCTTAGATGCCATCACTAAAGCTAATGTCAATTTCTCCAGGGGCAAGTACCTGGTCTCTGCGCCTGCTAAGGTTTTACTCACATAGTAAACAGCCCTTTGTTCCCCTTTCTTTTCTCTAATCACCACTGCACTCACTGCATGCTCCGAAACTGCCAAGTATAAGAAGAGTTCCTCTCCTGGTATAAGATTTGAGAGAACTGGAGCTGTGGTTAGGTATTTTTTCAAGTCGACCAAGGTGACTTCGCACTCTTCTGTCCACAAGAAATTTGTGGCCTTCTTTACTAAATTAAAGAATGGTTTGCATTTGTCAGAACTTCTACTTATGAACCAATTCAGGGCTGCAGCCCTTCCAGTTAACATCTGTACTTGTTTTGCTGATGTTGGACTCTTCAAGTCCAGGATGGCCTTGATTTGATCTGGGCTCGCCTCAATGCCCCTTCTGGTAACCAAGTATCCCAAGAATTTACCAAGCCTAACTCCAAATGCGCATTTCAAAGTATTAAGTCGGAGCCGATATGTTCTAAGGATGTCGAAAATTGCCTTTAAGTCGGCCAGGTGATCCTCAGGTTCTTTGGTCTTCACGACCATGTCATCAATGTATACTTCCACTGTTTTGCCAATTAAATGTCTGAACATCTTGGTCACCAACCTCTGGTAGCTTGCTCCTGCATTTTTTAACCCAAAGGGCATCACTTTGTCACAATACAGCCCTTTTGGGGTGATAAATGCAGTCTTCTCCTCATCAAGGGGGAACATTGCTATCTGATGGTATCCCCTGTATGCGTCCCGGAAGCCCATCCTTTCATGCCCTAAAGTGGCATCCACCAATTGATCAATCTTGGGAAGTGGGAAACTATCTTTGGGACAGGCCTTATTTAGGCTAGTGAAGTCCACACAGACCCTCCACTTCCCATTCTTTTTCTTCACCACCACAGTGTTGGATAGCCAAGTTGGGTAGTTTACCTCTCGAATGGATCTGGCCTCCAGCAGTTTGTCCACCTCCTCTTCTACTGCTTCGACATGCATCAAGGTCGGCTTTCTAGCCCGTTGAGTGACAAGTTTAGCTGACCTGTCTACATTTAATCTATGGCAAGTGACCTCGGGGTCAATGCCAGGCATCTCGTATGGTGTCCAGGCAAACACCTCAATGTTTGCTCGTAAGAAGGCTTCTAGCTCCCTTCCTTCCTCCTCGGCCAATCCTGAGCTGAGAAGGAATAAGTGTTCATTATCCCCTTATTGGACTAGAATTTTCTTTAGGGCTTCTTCACGTTTCTCAGCTAGTTCTTTGTCGACGTCATCTAGGACCTCCATATCCTCTTCCTCAATCTCAGTTGTGTCTGCTTCTTGTATGTTATAGGTGGATTTCATTGCTGCCATGGGGCAATTCTTCGTTTGCACCTGGTCTCCTCTGATCTCCTCAATTCCCTGTTCCGTTGGGAACCACAATAGTTAGTGCAATGTAGAGGGTACAACCCTCATTGCGTGCAACCACGGTCTGTCTAAGATAACGCTGTAAGGTGAGGGGGTGTCAATGATTGTAAACTCTGTGCTCACTTTCCTGGTGACTGCCTGCACTTCCAAATTTGTTGCACACAAGGGCCATGTCGGCGTTCCATTGAACCAGATCATTGGACTGTTGGACTGTTCCAGATCATCTTGGTGAAGGCCGAGCTCCTTATAACATCTGACATACATAATGTCACAAGAGCTACCTTGATCAATTAGAATGCGCCTTACCTGGCATTCTCCAATCTTCAAGGATATCATCAGAGCATCATTGTGTGGATGCTGCACCATGTCTAGGTCGGCTTCAGTAAAGGATACCATTGGTCCCTGGCATTCGTATGCCCTAGGCCTTTTTTGCTGGACCTGGTAGGCATGTTGTAAGTGTCTCACCCTCTGAGTCTCCCCACGTACCTTCATCCTCGGGTGAATCACATTGATCACTCGAGGTCTTTCTACTTGCGGTTGCGGTGCTGGTGGGGGTGCTGCTGCTGGGGCCTGGGGCAGCCTTGCCTGTTCTTCCCTTGTTCTAGCTTCATCCACCAGGTCCCTTAAGTGACCTGTCTTACCAAATCTTCCAAATGTGCCTTTAGGGCTCTGCACCCCTGAGTTAGATGCCCGTCTTTGTTGTGGTAAGCATAGTGCTTGCCAGGACTTCTTTCCATAAATTCGCTAAGAGCCCTTTCTGGTGCTCTGTAATACGGCTAGTTCCTAATCCTTTCCAGCACTTTGTAAACCAGAATCCGAAATACGATAGTGACTGCCTACGCAGCCCTCAGTCCTGTCTCTTGCTTGTTATATCCAATATTTCCTTCGCCTCGCTTCGGCGAGCCATTTCTCTTCTCTTGCTTCGACGCCTTGGTCCCTAGCGTGTCTTCTTCGGCTTTCGCATACTTTTCGATCCTAGCCATGAGTTCCTCCATGCTTTTGGGCATCGTTTTTTCCAGTGACTTTCGAAGCAGGCAGTCATCGTTCAGGCCGTTCTTAAAATAAACGACCACCAATTCTTGATTGCACCTTGGTATTTGGTTAAACACTTCATAATACCTTTTGGCATAAGCCCTAAGGCTTTCATCCTCGCCAATTCGGAAAGCCATCAGGGAGTCTACCCTCAATGGCTGCAGTTTGTTTGTCACAAACCTAGCCACAAATATCTCGGCCAAGCTTTCCCAACTCCTCACAGTTCCTTTCGGCGACTTGTGAAACCAGTCTGATGCGATTTCCCCAAAGGACGAGGGGAATACCTTACACAGCAGCGGCTCGTTCCCGGTTTACAATGCCATTGAGTTCAGGTAAAGGCCGACGTGAAAGTTAAGATTAGACTTGTCATCATATATCTGGAATCTCGGCATATGGAATCTTTTCAGGGCCTCAAACTTGTCTAATTCTACCGAAAACGGCATTCTCGGCTTGACCGGAGAGGTTACCTCAACATCTTGTTGCTTCCTCTAGAGGTAATCCCTCAAATCCTCCTTGGTCCGTCCAGGAGCTCGGCTATCAACGAATTTTAGCATTTTCAGTGCACTACTCCCGGTGTCGTTATGAGTCCTCTTGGACCTTCCTCCATTCGTCGTGTCAAAGCAAAGCTCCTTCCCTTGAACATGCCGATGTTCCTTGGCGTAGGTTTCTTTGGCACGATGTGTCTTCTGAGACTCTTCTCTTATCGATTCTCCTCGTCCGACCTCCCGTGAAGGCCAGTGAGAATGTTCCTTTGTCTTGTCACGCTGAGGGACTGTAGGAACTATTTTCTGCCCCCCTTTCTGGGCATCGTTCTTGGCCACCGGAATCGACGTGTCTTGTAACAAAAATGGTGAATGCATGACGTTATTCTGCATTATGAAACTGACGACCGATTGTAGGTCTACCAATTTGTTCACCATTCCCTTTATCTCGCCGTCCCTCCGTAGACATCTTTCTTTCCATACCTGGAGGTCGTTCTCATTATAATACTTGCCTCGGTCTGCCTTCTTTGGTACGTCTCCCTCCTGGCCGACGTCTTTCTCTCCGGGATTCTTATCTTGAGAATCTTCCTCTATGTTAGGGTCAATGTGTTTACCACTTCCAGTAGGGATGTCATCCCCAATCTTCTCTTTCTGTCCGTCGTTGGCCATCTATTCTCTTTTCTTTCCCATAGACGGTGCCAAATTGTGGGTGTTGATTTCTGACCACACTGCCAAACAGGTACTCAGCTGGAGAACACTGACAGAATAGATTACGCCCGAACAACCTGTCACAGAAAGATAAGACTCCGACGGTGGTTCGTCCACCCAGGGGCACTCCGACGATCAAGTTAGTACTCAGTTATCTCTCAAAGATAGCAAACAATGCTTAACTCACTAGCTAGGATACCAAAAGCGTACCTTAAACCCACAAGGGAGCCTTACTTTTATAGCCAGCACTAAAATGATCCCTGTAGAAGCCTAGCTTCTCTTGGACTTTGGCTCAATGCTCATCCTGGACTCTCCAATAGATAAAGATAAACTCCCTAAGAGCTTTATCCTTATCTAGGCTGGGGTCCTTCCCCATTCTAGGACTCTTACGGCTTATCTGCTCATCTCGGATTCCGGTATCTCCGCAGATAACCTCGGCCTAGCCGAGATCATCTTGGCGCCATAACCAGGACACATGGCACCTCGGGTGGCACATCGGCTGCCACCTTGGCCACGTGTTGTCATCCACAAAAATATGCCCCCACAATATGCATGTAGATACATATTTTATATACACTCATGTAAGTGTTCTTGTATTTCAAAACTTGCAGGCCTTTCTTTGCTCTAGGTTGTCCTCTGTAAGTTCTCTCTCTCTCTCTCTCTCTCTCTCTCTAGTTTTTGATGACTGAAGAGTAAAGTAGGTATCTTCTCTCATGCTGATGCGATTTAGAAATTTTAGTATATAAAATTCTATAATTTTGTGAGAAATGATAAAAAAAAAATGAATCCAAAGAGTACTCTTTCTCATGCTTGTTTTATAAAATAAATTAGAAAATGTGAGAAAGAGAGCTATTGTCTATTTTATTTTTTATCCCCCCCTTCCCCCCCCCCCCCAAAAAGTGTGAGATTTAAAAATTGTTTGGTTATAAAATTTTTATTATAGGGATATTATCTATTAAAATACTAGAGGTAAAAAAAGAATAAATTACAAATACACCCCATGAGATTTGTTTAAAGTACAATTACCCCATGTGATTTGGGAAATTACAACAAATACCCTTTTGTCAGAATTTTTTATTTAATAGAATTAATTAAAAAAATAAAATTCATATTTGCTCTCATATATAATAATAAAATTACTTAAATTATTAATTGAAACATATTTCTAATATCATTAAAAATTGTTAATTGATTTCATGATTTATTAATAAAATGTGCAATTTGCTATGAAATTAAAAACCTCAGGGGGTGGAATGTAATTTCTAAAACTATGATTTATATTTTAATCAAATCTTAGGTGTATTTGTAATTCACCCTAAAGAGAACTAGCACAAGTACATGCCTGGTTTTCTTACTCATCCAACGGATGATGAGAAAACATAATATTTTTTGCCTTGAAGTAACAATAATTATTTTCCCTCCTTTTCTCATTTCATATGTTACATACCAACGGACTGTTCATGTTAATGGATTTTGCTTTGTTATATTTGGTGCTTTGTTTAATAGGTATGCCTCAGTATCAGCAATCGAGAGTAATTCTTACTCGGATATGCGAAATCTTGTGGCTTATTGGATTGTTTTCTCTTTGATTTCTCTCTTTGAGTTTGCTTTTGTGAAACTCATTGAGTGGTAATTAATTCTGCTACTATACTCTAGTACAGGGCTCATTTTGTTTGGAAAATGATATTTGTGAATTTCATAGTTGTCTTCACCTCTTACGTTGATTCAAATATTAAAGAAAAATACTCAATCTTGAATGTCACCAATAAGATTTATTGTACCAAAAATAATAGGGTGAGAAAGTCATATATATGAAAAAATATCTAATAGTCCAGCCTATAGGGCATGGGTTCTTTGTTCCCAAAATCTGTGTCCTAGTCTACATAGTCCTCAACACTCTCCCAATCAAGCAAGATCCTCGTATTTTGAGTTTTCTAATTTAGATCCCTGCCCTAATGTCCTCTATCCTCAATACACTTCCAACCACACGATCATGCTACAAGATTCCCGTGTTTCAAGTTTTTCACCTTGAGAATCCCTGTCCTATATGGTACTAGGAGGAAGTGAAATATCGGCTCTATTCAATACAGAAGTTAATATGTCTCCAATCTCGGATTTGTTTATCCATTGTTCTGTGCCATAAAATGTACCCAAGTTGGTTATTATTTTGGGCTCCCATACATCTTAAGAGCATAGAATTTTTACCAGACTTCCCCAAGACGTAGCATTGTTATATATATATATATATATTTTACCTTCTCCTAAATTGTTTGATTTATTTGGTGGTGCTTTCTAATTTCCTTTGTGCATGTCAGGCTTCCATTCTGGCCTTACATGAAGTTAATGGCCATTTGTTGGTTAGGCCTACCCCATTTTAATGGTGCTTGTTATGTTTACGAGTGTCTTGTTCGTCCGTGTTTATCTGCGAATCCACAAGGAGTTATCAAACAGTTTGTCAAGCACGAGGACGAACCTCTCAATGCAGAAAGCTTTCTAGCCATGGCAGAGATATATGTTAAAGAGAACGGATCTGAAGCTTTGGAGAAACTCATTGACAGAAAGGTATGCCATACTCAGTAAGCTTGTCAACAATAGATAACATGTCTAATGAGGAGTGTTTGAATAATTGGATAATTTTCATATATAGAAAACTAAATATTTGTCGACAGAGTCTAAGGTTTCATTAGGCTTTGAGTCAGCAAAGTTCATGTTTATAATGTCATCTGATAGGATCGTTATGTGCAAATGCTAATACGCATGCATACACAATTGTCAAAAACTCAGATCTTTTCAATTTGGGTACACACGGAATATGCATGACAAAATATATTCTCTCTATATATATATATGCTATTGATTACCCTTTTTGCCTTCGCATCAGTCCAATCATACAATGCCAAATCCACGACTAGCAACAAATACAGTAACAAAAGAAAAGGTTGAGACAAAAGAAACTGTTGAGGCAAAAGAAATGGCTGCAGCAATTCAGGTAAAGTTTCTTATGATGCTTCTAGAAGCCACAAGTTTTATCAGCTTCTGTTGTGAGATTCCTATGAGTGTTAGTGTTGGTCTTCCTAAGATTGAAAGGACAGACACAATCCTCCATTGGGGTTAGAATTTGGAAAGAGGAAACATTCATTGTTATTTTAGACAATATACAATATATTTGAATGTTTTGGATATTCATGTACTCGTATTGCATATCCTAATATCAAAGGATTAAGGTTTATGGAATTTCAATGCCTAGACATAACCACACCCGATACTCATACTGAAGTCATGTAACAAATGTTAAATTGAAGTCATGTAACAAATGTTAAACCATGATTGACTTTATCATTGATAAGTATATCCTCTACGAACCATCCTTTTTGTTAGTCCAAATTCAAAGAGCCTAATGTTGTCGAGGAGGATGTCAAACCAGTGGAACCAAAGGAGAAAATTCCTGCAGCTTCAACACAATGGGTAAGGTTTCCTATGTTATTTTCTATCATATTTATGTTTTTACTTAAAGACAAAGACACCTATGAATCATTTGTTATTTTCCTTTTCAGTCCAAATTTGAAGAGCCTAATGCTGCTAAGGAGAATGCCAAAGCAGGAGAACTAAATGAGAAAAATCCTGCAACTACAACAGAACAGGTAATGTCTCCAATTGTATTTTTCATTATATTTTGGCTCCTTGAGTGCTGCAATTTTCCATTCATTCACCTCTACAGTTGTTTTTTGCTGGTTTAGTTGTGCTATATTAACTCCCATTATATTTCTAAAGTTTCTTATGTTGTATTCATAGTTGTCAAATTGAGATGCGAATCGTATAGCGATCCCAGTTTTCCCTCCATTGTCTATCGTATCCCGAACTCGGTCCGTGGTTGAGTGTTGTTGTTGTCTATGATTATATTTTCGTCCTTCGATTCTTGGTATTTGAGTTTTGGGATGTGTTGGGCAGGTTTGAAATAGGTTGGTTGTGTTTAGAAACATAGAGTTGATGCCCAGATTTTGGCCTTCACGCTCTTTACGCTCGAGCGGGGCTTTTGACGCTTGAGCGGGCCCTTTGCTTTTGCTCCTCCGCTCGGATTATTCAGTCTTCAGTATCTTTTCCTACAGGTCATCAGACGCTCGAGCGTCCACTTTTACGCTTGAGCGGTGCTTTTGACGCTCGAGCAGGAGTCTGTGTCTAACGCTCGAGCGGGGCGTTCCACGCTCGAGCGGACTGTGATGTTTTTCAGTCCGAGAGAAGCCATTTTTGGAATCACTTTTTCGACTCTTTCTCTCTCTCTAAATTTCCAAAACCCTATTTTGAGAGCTCTTCTCTCTAGAACTCTCTCTCTCTCTCTACATCTTGATCTCGGTTTAGTGAGACTCAACCCTTGTGCCTTCATTAAAGTGGTAGAGCTCTTCAAGACCTCCTTTTTGATCTGAAAAGTTGTGGGTTTGGAGCACTTTCGAGTTTGTTCATCATCTCCTTTAGGTCTCTTCGTTTGAGGTAGGGATAACTACTCATATTTATGGTCTTTGACATAAACATGTGATCTTTTGATTTAATGTTGAAGTTGGGAAATTTTGGATGTTAGGGTTTCAAAACTTAAAATGTATTAAGAGAGGTTTTTGTTCCTTTGAACCATACATGTGTAATTGGGCTTTAAAATGAGATTATTGATGTTCATTGATAATATTTGGACCTTTGAGTCAATGTTGAGATAAAAGGGAAAAACGCCTTAGTGGGTTTAATCGAGCATTTATGTAATAAATGAAATTTATTGTGGAAATATGAAATTGGTTTGGAAATAATGGAATTAGGAAATTATGAGATTGAATGGTGTAGTTGGATTGATTAATCACTCACCTATGAAAATGTTGATAATTTATCTGTTTGATGAATTTATTATCTGTTTAGAAATAAATGCTTTGGGCTATCGGTGGAGGATAGTTTTGAATGTTGTAGACACTGTATGATGATTAGGTAAATTAAAACTAATCAATTGAGTATGTCATTGAATATGACGGGTCGAATAACACATTGAATATGTGCTTTGCTTGATCATTGTATATGATAAGTGTTTAAATACATTGTATATGTATATTGTTTGGGAGGAGATAAAGGATGTACTCCACGGTTTGGGAGGAGATAGGGGATGTACTCCTAAACCGGATTTGGGAGGAGATAGGGGATGGACTCCGGTGATAACTAAGTTGGTCGGAGTGTCCAGGGTGAAAGTCCCGAAATCCAAATTGCGTTTGTATAACGTAGATGAATTGAAGTATTGAAATGATGATAATATGAGTTGTAATCTCACTTGAAATTGAAGTGTTGAAGTGTTAATAATGTGAGTTGTAGTCTCATATTGATTGATTATGATCGAAGTATTATTAACGTGAGTTGTAGTCTCCTTGTAAACTGTCTGGTTGAACAGAGAACCATAACCATGAATTGGTTTAGTTAATGAAACGGAAAGGAATTGAATATATGTGTGAATGAGGATTGGTTGGGAAAGGGATGTACGTTTGTTTATGTGAGTTAAACATTTATCAAATATTAATGTTTTAGTTATTGCTCATATTATGTTTAGCATACCTCTACTGGGCGTTGGCTCACCCTATATGGGACATCATTTTCAGGTTTAGGTGACATGCCACCTCCAAGGACGTAGCTTGGGAGGCTTAGAGGCTGACAGATCTTTTGTTGTTATCTTTTGTTATTACATGTAAATTCAAGCCAAGGGCTTAATGTGTTTTGAGTTAGTACTCTCCTTTTTGTAACCAAGTGTTGGCTTGGAAAGTTATAAGCCCGTAAGGCATTTTCCTTTGTTGTCAACATGTAATACTTTTGTAATGAATACTCTAATGTTTGTAATATAATGCTTCTTTTCTACTTTATGGATATCATGAATAATTGGTTTGTGTATTATTTTTGAGGGCGTTACAAATCGTGTATCATTTTTTCTGTTTTTCTGAATTGTGCATTGTATCTTATCATATTGTTGTTAGATTTTTTAACATCTTTAAAAATAGGTAGAAAAATAAATGTATTTATGGAAAAGTAATAGCTTGGGAGAACAAAACACTAATGATGAATAATTCTTAAAATTGCAAAAGTAAGGTTGCTTGAAACATAAAATGCATTTAAAATGCAGAGTGAAGTTAAAATATGTATAAAATACTATCTTAATTCATCATTTAGCTTTTAATATTTAATTTTCAACTTTATAATTTTCAAATAGTTTGTCAACAGCAGAAAACTTTAAATTTTTACTGGTGTAAGTAGGTATAAATCAACCGCATATGATACTTAAATATTAAACAAACAGATTTTTTCTTTTAAAAAGTAGAGAAAATAAAAGAAAAGGTACCCATCTCATCTAAAAATAATAATAATAATTCGTTAAAGAAAATTTATAACAACATATTAATTTACTAGTAATTAAGTCCAATTACTTTTCTCAAATTTGCTAAAGAAATTGAAGTATTCATCTATCATATTGTGTCTCGTGTTTTGTAAATTGAATCGCGTATCGTAATATAAATTTTACTTGAAATATGTATTGATGACATGTGTTGTTTTCTCTCTAAAAATATAGAATCCTAATATATGTCTGCTAACTTGCCCAATCTTTCTCAAACTGAGAAGAAAACAATTACATCTATTAAAAATAAAGAAAAGACCATGATAGAAGCTGTTAGAGAGAACGAAGTTGTGGAGGTACCTGTTGTTGCAGTTGGTGGTGGAGAGAACAAAGTCCAAGAGAGACCCGCTTCGGAGAATGTTCAAAAAGAGTGGACATGTGCTGTATGTCAGGTGATGACCACGTGTGAGAAAAAATTGAAGTCTCATCTTCATGGGCGAGAACATAAATCCCAGTGTGCAGAGCTGAAAGCAATCAAGGTAACAAACAAAAACAAGGGTTGGTCGTCTTCAACAGCCAATCAGGAGCCCCAAAAGCCCATTTTTGGCAATTGGATAAACCAAAATAAAAGTAAGAAACAAGAGGACAAGGCACAAGTGAACCGGACTAGCGAGCAATGCAAACAGAAAGAAGTAAAGAACACTACTGGGTATGGGAAAAATAAGTCTAAATTAAGGTGCACTATCTGTAATGTTAAGTGCCTTGGTGAGGTTGATATGGCTTCTCACCTTAAAGGGAAGAAACACTTGTCCTATGTTCGACATATAATGAATCCTTTGGGTGGAGAACATTAATAGGATCATGGAGGTAGTTTAGTACTTCATACTCACAAGATTAGTATACTTGCAGAAGAAATTAAACATTGACATGGCTGTTTCTACTAATGATTTTGTGGTTTTCAGTTGTTCTGGTTTTTGGGTCATATTTGTCTCGGCTAGATAATGTATATTGTGGGTGTACTATCCCACATCACTCTGTGAGAGATCACAACTCCACTACGTAAGTGGACTAACTCCCTTAGACTAGTTTGAGGCCTTTTAAAGCCGTTAGAGGTTAGCTGCTGGTTTTTGCCCAACTTCAAAACGAACAATATCATGCTAGTCGAGAAGGGTTAGCTGCTTCATTGTGTGGGTGCACTATCCCACATTGCTCTGTGAGAGATCACAGCTTCACTACATAAGTAAACTAACTCCCTTAGACTAGTATGAGAGAGGGTTAGTGTAAGAACCCCGACCTATGATTAACTGTTAAACCATGATTAAGAGTGCCTAATAAGTAATTAAGGTGAATTTTGCATTAATTGCATGTGTTATATGCTATGTAAGTCTCTGTCTATTTTGCGTAGGAATATCTGTCTATTGTTTTGTTTTGTTCTACGAATTGAAGGCCTTATCGGCATCCGATCACGAAATTGACTTGGTTTATGTGTTAATTGGAATTTTTTGAATTTTATGGTAAGTTCAATTTAACTTCGCTTCAGAACCGAATAATTAGAATAAATAATATCAATTGATTAACCATTGATTAAAGCCACTAATGGAACCTATATAAGGCTTATACAACCTCTAGAATACATTTGGCACTATCATCTCATCATCCTTGAAAGCAAAAATGTGGAGAGAGAGAGAGAGAGAGAGGGAGAGAAAGAGAGAGAGAGAGGAGATTGAGTTCAAATTAGGAGGATTGCTAGAGAATTTGGGGGTCTTGGCTTGGAACTTCACACAACTAACTATTTAGAGCATAATTGATCATCTAAGGTAGGAATTCAACCTTGTAACTTTGAAATTGAGTCACTTAGCGCATGAATTCAAAGAATTAAGTTGTGTAATGCTAGAATTAGGCTTAGATAGATGAACATGGGAATACATCATGTATGCATGCATATATCATGGCATTTTGAGGTAGTTTTCAAGGAATTCTCTCATGCATGTGTCCATCTTGCTTTTATTTTGAGAATTCATCTTGTTTGATTCCATTTTATCTCAAATGATCATGTTTTGGAAGCTTTGAAGTCAAGGTAATACATGCATGCTTGCTATGTTTTCAAAGATTTGAGTTTCGTTTTACATAATTGGCATGCGTTTGGGCTTTAATTTTGCAAAATGATTTTAGATTCTGAATGTTTTACAAGTTTGAGCTTGTTTTCTCAAGTTTTGGGGCCCAAACGTTGCATCTTGAGACTTTGGATTTGAGTTTTGAACTGGGAAGAGCAATCTGGAATTCCAAATTATGTCTCTCCGCTCGAGCAACAGAACTTGCGCTCAAGCAACCACTCTGTATTTTGCACTCTCGCTCGAGCGACCAAAAGTTAGCTCGAGCATAAAATGCATGCTCTCAGAAGTTTACAATTTTTGCAGACCGCTCAAGCGATAAGAGTTACGCTCAAGCGAAGACCTCAGTCTCACGCTTGAGTGACCGTCAAGCTTGCGTCGAGCGAAAAAATCAAGCAACCAATACTTTTGCTAAGTTTACAAACCACTTGAGCGAAGGAATTTGCGCTCTAGCGACCACTCACATGTTTGGATGTTCACTCGAGCGAAACCCCTATTTTCAGCATATTTGATTAAGTGTTTTCAACTGCATTTTAGCATCCTCATTGCATCCTAAGCATTTCTAGGCTAAGATTAAGACATAATAATGAGGATAAGACCACACAAAGAATGAAATGAAGTAAGTTAAGTATGATCTAAGTGAGTGTTTCAGTATGTGTATCTGTTATGTTTGCGTAGGTCACGCGCCGTAAGCTGCTGATCCATTGGTTGCTAGCAAGCTATCTGTGCAATTATCTATGAGTAATAACTAGTAAAGCTATGTTTGATATGAAAATACTTTCTGAATATTTTGATATGATATGAAATGTTTCTTACTGAGACGAAAGGCGATTTTGTGATTCTATGAATGATGATCCATAACTTGAAATGTATTTATGATATCCTTAGTAGAGACCCTCACCCAAGGGATATAATAATGTGACTTATGGTCATGAGGCCCTCGCCTGGGGGAAACAATATTGTGGCTTATGTAAGAGATATGTTACCCGGTACCGGAGGTTCTATTATAGAACTTGATATGCTTGACCAAAGAGATATGTTAATGCCAATAGAAGTACCACATATGATTTGATTACAAATATGAACATGACTTTGTTTTGACATGACTATGCTTACCTTTGATTGATATGATATGAAACTAGACATCATTCATTAAAATCTTTACTCTGTTATTATTCATTGAGCTTCGCTCACTATTTATATTATGTATGTAGGTGACCAGACGCGTAACCAGGCTCAGAGTTGATGACCTGGAGTCTTTGTTTTGTCGGCTAATCATTGTACCTCACGAGGAGATTCCAGAAAGAGTTCAACAGTTGAGTTTTGTAAACCATGACATAAGCTTAAGACTTTTGCTATTTTTGTGACCAGTTCTTTTGTTCTATTCATGTATAATGACAAGGCTGGATGGATGTCTATGATGTCATATATATAGATATATATATATATATACAAAGTTTTAAATTATATGTCCCATGTATGTCTACACAATTCTATGGACTATGTATGTTTCTATGTTTGTTTCTGTAGCCCCTAATTATATGTTAATTTGTGCAGAGGCCTTTGGTAATCCAAAGATTATTGGTTGGTTATGTTGCTAAACCTATAGGAGCGGGTTTGGGTCATGACAATTAGCTACTTCATTTTATGTGGGCGCACTATCCTACATCGCTCTGTGAGAGATTATAATTCCATTACATAAGTGAACTAACTCACTTAGACTAGTATAAGGCCTTTTAAAGTTATGAGGGGTTAGCTGCTGATTTTTGCCTAACTCCAAAGCGAACAATATCTTGCTAGTTGGGGAGGGTTAGCTGCTTCATTTGGCACCGTCAGTAAGAACTGCCTGCTCAGGCAGTTAGTCCACTAGGGAGTGATATGAGTGCACTATCCCACATCGCTCTGTGAGATATCACAGTTTCACTACATAAGTGGACTAACTCCCTTATATGAAGTCTTTTAAAGGCGTCATCTGTGAGAACTCCCTACTCAAGTAGCTAGTCCACTACGGAGTTATATGGGTGCACTATCCCACATCGCTCTGTGAGATATCACAGTTTCACTACATAAGTGGACTAACTCCCTTATATAAAGTCTTTTAAAGCCGTGAGGGTTTAGCTGCTGGTTTTTGATTGCTCAAGCAGCCAGTCCACTGGAGAGTGAGAACTCCCTGCTCAGGCAGCTAGTCCACTAGGGAGTTATGTGAGTGCACTATCCCACATCACTCTGTAAGACATCACAACTTCACTACATAAATGGACTAACTCCCTTATATGAAGTCTTTTAAAGCCGTGGGGCATTAGCTGCTAGTTTTTGCTTGCTCAAGCAGCTAGTCCACTGGGGAGTTATATGGGTGCACTATTCCACATCGCTCTGGGAGAGATCACAGCTCCACTATATCCCTTGGACTAGTATGAGACCTTTTAAAGCCGTAAGGGGTTAACTGCTAGTTTTTGCCTAACTCTAAAGCAGACAATATCGTATTAATCGGGAAAGGTTAACTGCTTCATATACAAATGGGATGTTATGTATTTTGGTACAACTTTACAATTTAACTAGGATTTTACGTGGCCAATCTTTGATTTGATGAATGCCGAGTGGTCATCCAAGGAAAATTGACCATTCATTCCCCTTTCTACCTATGGGATAAAAATAGAGATTTGATTAGGTTCATGGACTACTTGTCACGACCCAAACCCGCCCCTATGGGTTTAGCATCACAACCAGCCAGTAATCCGTGATTACCAAAGGCCTGCTTGACAGTAATACAGAGTAAGGGGCTGGCGGAAGCCAAACAGTAAATAAAAGATGTCCAATGAGCTGTGACAAATTGGATGCAAAAAGACTTTCATAACCCAAACATATATACGTCATACACAAACATCCAGGTTAGGGACCAAATCCCTTCACCATAACTGTACAGTCAAGTCTTAAACATTTATTACAGATCAGAGACAAAAGGGTGAAACTGAGACACCCAAAAAATGGCCTTAGCTTGAACGGACTTGGAACCTCGAAGTGAGGCACAAAGGTCGGCTTGACAAAACGGGAGCTTAACTTGACGCTCCTAGCTTCGGCCTGGTGCCTGGACACCTACATATAAATATAAACAGTGAGCTAAAGCCCAGTGAATAACATATGCGTAAAGGGGTTAAGAATGAATGTCTTTTCAGTAATTAAAACAGTTATTTGCATCAGTAAATCAGTTATTCAATCAGTGGCTCATATTTCATGCCATAACAGTTATTTAGAAACCATAATGGTCATATGTGGTACACTCAATAGCAAAACAGTACAGTAGGTCTTAATAGACCAAACAGTCAGTTGATGGCCATCATAACAATAAACAGTAGTAGTTCTAGACATTGGAACTGACAGAGATCTCTGTAACAGTAACAGTAGTAGTAACAGTCAATTACTATAGATGCCACGAGTACAGTTCGTAAAATAGGACAAACATTCATTCAGCAAACAATATCATTTCAGAAAGCAGTACAGTTAATCATTCAGAAAATAATTGTAATTGAACATAGCTTTACAACATTGTTACTCACAGAGTACTGGGCTACAGACAGGCTAGTCAGCGTCCTCGGGTGCCAACCCTACACAGTTGCAGAACGAACACACACTAAGTTACACACTTGGGATCAATAACTTAACCCCTTAACTTGACTCGGTGTGGTTCTATAACATTATCCTCACTAAGATGCCTTAAACTTGGCCTAGGAATGCCTAGGATGGAATGAGGATGCAAAGATGTACTTTAAAACACTTTTCAAGATTTTTGCTGAAACAAGGGTCTTGCTCGAGCGTGGGTTTCTTCGTTCGAGTGAGTTTACCAAAACAAAGAGGTCGCTCAAGCATAGACTCCCTCGCTCAAGCGGTCTGTAAAAATACAAAAGTACTGGTTGTTGAAATTCTCCGCTCGATGCTCGCTCGATGCTTGCTCGAGCGTGAAACACAGAGCTTCGCTTGAGCGCAAGTCTCATCGCTCGAGCGTGCATCTGCGTCCACGAAAACCTGAGAGCTTGCAATCTACGCTCAAGCCAACATTCCGTCGCTTGAGCGGAATTCAGAAAACAAAGGTGCTCGCTCGAGCGAGGAAGCCAAAATCTGGGTTTTCCAGATTTGTCTCCCAAGCTCAAACCAAGAATTAAACTTATCAAAACTCGACATTTTGGGCCAATTTTCTGGAAAACACTTGGAAACTCATGCTACAACATGTTTTTGAAGATCAATCTGTAAAATCAAGCCCAAAGGTAAGCCAATTGAACACCAATTTCAAAGAAACTTCAAGAATAAAACTTAAATACAACATGCATGATTCCCCTTGAATTCCAACACTTCAAACCAAGAATAAATTGGCAATATGATAGAAAGACATGGTGAATTTCTAGAATACAACCATGATATGACCATGCATGCAAGAATTCCATGAAAAACAACCTCAAAACTCCAAAATAAGGACATGCATGTATGGATTAATTCTTAAACCAACACCTTGAGCCAATTCTTGACTCTATACTCCAATTCTCCTATGAATCATGCAAATAATAACTTAAATTCATAATTAAGAAGATGAATTTCCTACCTTAGGTCTTGAATTCTAAGTATGGAAGCCCAAATATGCAAACTCCCTTCAATTCTTCTAAGTCTCAAGCAAGACTCCTTGTTGAACTCAATTTTCTCCCAATTCTCTCTCTCTCTCACGTTTGGTCTTGAAGGTGGATGAAGAATGGTATATCAAAATGTGAATTAAGCTTCAAACAAAGTTTTAACAAAGTGACCCACTTCAATGGCAAAGATGTAATAAATTCAAACTAATGTAATTTAACATTATTTAATCTAATTAATCATTTGAAATCAAACTTTAATTAAACTTACCATAAAATCATATAAATTCTAATTAGCATGTAACACTATTCAATTTCTGATTCGGTCGCCGATAAGGCTTCCAATTCGCAATTCGAAATTAAGACATGAACAGATCATTTAATGACAACAGATAAAAATGCGATTAAAGCAACACGCTCATGCAAACAGATTAAGATTTCATTCTAGTCAATTACTTATCGTGCTTAATCACAGTTTAACACTAATCAGAGGTGAGGGTTGTCACACTACTTCACTTTGAATAGATGACCATCATTTTATTTTCAAGAAAATTGAAGATAAGAACATCAATAATGAAATTCAAGTGGATGACTTTCATATTATTTTTAGGATAAATTACAAGTACCATCCATGATATTTACTTAAAATACATATTATCTTTTGTAATTTTAAAAATTACAAATGCTCCCTTATCAAAAATTTAACAAAATTAAGAAAAAAAAAAAAAAAATCCCAACCACTATCTTATACAATAATAAAATTACTTAAATTGTTAATTGAAATATATTTCTAACATCATTAAAAATTGTTAATTAACTTGATGATTTATTAATAATAGGAGTTATTTGTTATGTATGAGATTAGAAACTTGAAGGAGTGGGATGTAATTTTTAAAATTACAGAGACAATTTATATTTTAAGTAAACCTCATGAGATATATTCGTAATTTATACTAAATTCATAATTTAAAAGTCAAGCATGACGTATTTATAAAGAGTTTTGTTAACAACTAACTATTTTTATTTTTATGTTTTGGGAGTTGCCATTCTATGGGCTAACAAAAATTCATATGTGATAGCCCGAGCTTGTGAAGCCCAACTTTGCTAATATAACTATGGATGGTCTTGGGAGATTCTATTTGGACCAAAAAAAATATTAAGTACTTCTAATTTTTTAATACACTCTATTAAATTATTTAGGGTTATAATTTATTCTTAATGCACCTTATATTTTTTTTTCCCTAAATTACCCTTTAAGTACACTCAAATAATAAACAAATCAAAAACTCAAATTATACCACTTTGAAAAATTCTTTAAAAAATTCTTACACAGATTTCTCATTACATATTCCTTTTGTACACATATAGAGAATGATGGTACCAGCGAAGAAAAACCAAGAAACACATGCCTCTCTTCATCTCTTCCTTCTCAATCTCTTCTAATATGATAATATTGATATATAATAACATCAAATAAATATACATACACATTCATAGATATGATTTATAGACTATTTAAATCATCGTTGTTTTGGTAGTTTTTCGAAAATAACCCCATTAATGACCAATCCATACATGATCATCACATTTGAATACATGAAACGATGGTGCGTAGAAAAGAAAAAAGGCAAGAGAGAGAAAGAACAAATCAGAGGCATGAAAATGTTTAAAAGATTGCTTCATGAAAAATTAAGAGACTTTCAATGAAAATACAATGGCACATATTGTGTTTTTGTTTTCTTTGTTTTTGCTTATATTTGGTGATTTTTTAAAGATTTTTCATAAATATTTTAACTTTTAAATGTATTTAGATTAAGAGAATCGGAAAAAAAAAAAAAAATCAAATACTATTTTTAAAAACGGTTAAACAAAGTAATTTAAACTTTTCAAATGGTAAGGGTCTAATAAATGAGAATCCCTATTTAATGGAATCTAGGGATGGCAATGTATAACTTACCCTGTGGGTATCCATGGAGAACCAACCAAAATACATGGATTTTTCCCTTTTTTTCTTATCCATGGGTAGGGTATGTGATATTCTTTAAATATTCACAGGAGATGGGTACCCACTAATTTCCCCATTTTTTTTTTTTTTTTTTTTTTTTTTTTTTTTTTTTTTTTTTTTTTAAGATCCACAACCAAAACTAAATATACATTCAATCTTTTTTCTTTTATTTATTTATTTATTTTTTCAGGTTCACAACCACCTTTTTTTTTTTTTTTTTTTTTTTTTTTTTTTTTTTTTTTAAGATCCACAACCAAAACTAAATATACATTCGATTTTTTTTATTATTATTATTTTTATTTTTAAGGTTCACAACCATTTTTTTAAAATTTAAATAGCTTCTCCTGAAATTACATCCTGAACTAAATAAATTACATCTGAACTAAATAAATTACATCCGAGTAAGCTAAACAAATTTAATTAAACATCCTGAACTTCTCCGAATTGAATGGGGGAATTATCACCTGAAATTACAAAACTAACTGTGAATGTTACTAATATTCAAAACTTGGTTGCTAAAACTGGTAATAAAGAATAGAAATAATAGGGAATTATTTTTATTTTTAAGGTTCACAATTTATATAACATATATATATATATATATATGAATGTATTTGAAAATAAGGAAATTGTAGAGAATCAAAACAAGTATGAGTCGTGATTGGTTAGAAAGGATGGGTACAAAGATTTATTTGCTGGAAAAACAAAAAGGGAATACAAAGTCTTACTAAATAAATTTTTTTAAAATAAAAGAATTTTTCTTAGTTATGAACAGATTTAACTGAAATCAGCTTGTTTCCCAATGTTATGCTTCATTTATTTAGATAGAAAATATTTTTTAATGAAAAATATTTTTTATAAAAAAAAATTAAAAATATATTTTTTTATATTTGGTGGTGGTGGTGATGGAACGAAGGTGATAGATATCTTAAAATGAGTGGTTCAGATTTGTTAAATGATATAATTAGATTTTGGATAAATTAAAATGAATGGTTCAAATTTGCTAAGAGAAATATGGTTTAATATCTAAAATGTTCGTGGCTAAGAGATCAATAAACAATTTTT
Organism: Camellia granthamiana; assembly: GCA_036172215.1. Classification (NCBI taxonomy): domain Eukaryota; kingdom Viridiplantae; phylum Streptophyta; class Magnoliopsida; order Ericales; family Theaceae; genus Camellia; species Camellia granthamiana. Next base: position 127,231,234 of record CM069908.1, on the reverse strand, counting down.
TGTTTATGCCCTGATACAATTTAATATGGGTCTTATAACACTTTCTTCAAACAGATTCTTTCACATTTTATTTCTTCAAACAGGCTCTTATAACATTGTAATCAGATTCTTATAACATGTAAGGGAGAGAGTGAGAGTGAGAGTAAGAGAGAGAGAGAGATGGTTGTAATTTTTTTTTTTAATCTTCCATGTTCTTCCACATTTTTTTTTTAATTACTAAAACTTATTTGATTGTCTCAAAATTATATATTTGATTATTATAAAACAAACTTTTTAATTAATTAATTAATGCGTATTTGATTTTGTTGTTGAACCAAATCAAATAAAATAAGATTGAATGTATTTTGTTGAGAACCTTAAAAAAAAAAAAAAAAAAAAAAGTTGTTAACATTAAATATATTAAAAAAGAAAGAAAAAAGATTGAAGGTATATTTAGCTTTTGTTGTGAATCTTAAAATAAAAAATAAAAAATAAATAAATAAAAATAAAAAAAAAGTTGTTAACATTAAATATATTAAAAAAGAAAGAAAAAATATTGAAGGTATATTTAGCTTTTGTTGTGAATCTTATAAAAAAAAAAAAAAAAAAAATTGTTAACATTAAATATATATATAAAAAAAAATGGGAATTAAAGTGGGTTGGGGAAAATCCATACCCATTAAGAAACGGGGAGGGTGGTACCCATGGGGAATGGGAAATGGGGAATGGGGAAAATTTATTATAGGGGAATGGGGATGGAGAATTAATATCCACCCCATTAACCCCCATTGCCATCCCTAATGGAATCCTTTAATTTTTTTAATAAAATAAAATGTTAATAATATAAATACTTTTTTTTTTTTCAAGAATTTTTTATAGCTTGACCGTGTGGGATCATCACACCTCAAGTAGTGTCGGCCGTGTGGGTTTCTCTTAATCCTCAAGAACGCAAACGAAGGAAAGTTGTGAGTTATTAAAAAAACAACAATGATACATTCCACTAATTTGGGAGCATTAATGGACCACTAATGAGGTAGAAATTCAAAAAAAAAAAAAAAAAAAAAAAACTTAAGGCCAAAACATCACATCAGTCAATGGGACCCACTCTTTAGAGCTCCTTTAGTGCTCTCAATTTAGAGCTCCCAAACATCTTTCTTAAAAAAAAAAAGACTTGTCAGATTGACCTTCCACTCAACTACCACAATCAGTCGTACCGTACAACATCAACAGGGCACTTTCGTAATTAACAAAGTACTTCGTACTAGAATCATATTCGTTTCCCTCTTTCTCACATAAATAAAGTCTTGATTTGTTTAATCTCCATCTCATCTCATCTCATCACATTATTGCAAACAAACCCAAGAAATTCTGAGAAGAGAGAGTTAGATTGGAAAGAGATCCAATTCTAGATGGGATTTGTGAGTTTTCTCAAGTTGGGTTTGAAGTGCTTCTTCGATTTTCTTGCTTGGTATGAATCATTTGTTTTTCTGGCTACACCAAGAAAGTGAAAGAATTTTTTTTGCATTATTTAGCTACTTTGTCTTTACCCCTCTCTGTTTTTGATTTTCTCTTCGAATGTCCAACTTTCACGTTAGATATACTAGCCGATCTTTGTGAAGTTGATTTTCAGCTTTATCTCTATGTTTTGTTCCAACCTCATTTGTATATGTATATGCATGTGTATGTGTATGTGTGTATATATATATGTACGTACGTATGCATGTAGATACATACATATATCTAATCTTACGTATTCTTGTATTTCACTTGCAGGCCTCTCTTTGCTCTGGTCTGTCCTCTGTAAGTACTCTCTCTCTCTCTCTCTCTAGTTTTTGATGAGTGAAGAGTAAAGTTGGTATCTTTTCATGCTAATGGATTCAGAAATTTTAGTATATAAATTTCAGTAATTTTGTGAGAAAGGATAAAAAATGAAGGGAAAGATTACTCTTTCTTATGTTTTTTGGTTTATAAATTAAGTGAGCAAATGTGAGAGATCTCTGTTGTTTTGTCTATTTCATTTCTAAAAAAAAAAAAAAAAAAAAAAAAAAAAAAAAAAAAAGGAGAGTGAGAAAACATATTTTTTTTCCCTTTCTCATTTCATATGCTACCAAACAGAGTTTTAATGTTAGTGCTTGTTTTAATGGATTTTGCTTTGTTATATTCGGTGCTTTGTTTGACAGATATGCCTCAGTATGGGCAATCGAGAGTAATTCCAACTCGGACATGCGAAATCTTGTGGCTTATTGGATTGTTTTCTCTTTGATTTCTCTCTTCGAGCTTGCTTTTGTGAAACTCATTGAGTGGTAATTAATTCTGCCACTATACTGTAGTACAAAGCTTGTTTTTGTTTCCTTATTTGTTTGGAAAATGATATTTGCAAATTTCATACATTTCTTCACCTCCTACTTCATTCAAATATTAACAAATAAAAAATAAAAAATAAAAAATTATAGAGTAGTTTTGAAGTACCACATAGGCAATACATGGTACACCGTAGGTGACCTAGGAGTCAAAAAATACACTGAGTGAGTCGTTTTGTCTCCCAACTACCTAACAAAGTTGGGTTAGTATTGTTCTATCTATAAAATTATTCGTTATGCCGTTGGTTATTGTACTCCAAAACTACTTAAATAATTATTCAATGTTAAATGTCGCCAATGGGATTTACTATGTCCAAAAAATATCTAGTCCAGCCTATAGGGCATGGGATCTTTGTCCCCAAAATCTCTATCCTAATGTACATTGTCCTCAACATGCTCCCAATCATGCAAGATCGTTGTATTTTGAAATTTCTGACTAAGATCCCAGCCTTATTGTCTTCTATCCTCAATACACTTCGAATTGCACAATCATGCTTAAAGATACCTGGTTTTCAAGTTTCTACCTTGGGAATCCCTGGCGTACATTTGTTTATCCATTGTTGTGTCCCTAAAATGTACCCAAGTTTGTCTTTATTTTGGGCTCTCATACATCTTAAGAGTCTAGAATTTTTGCTAGACTTCCCCAGGACGTAGTATTGTTCTGTTTTTTTTTTCCCTCCTAAATTGTTCGATTTATTTGGCGGTGCTTTCTAATTTCCTTTGTGCATGTCAGGCTTCCATTCTGGCCTTACATGAAGCTAATGGCCATTTGTTGGTTAGGCCTACCCCATTTTAATGGTGCTTGCTATGTTTACGAGTGCCTTATTCGTCCGTGTTTATCTGCGAATCCACAAGGAGTTATCAACCAGTTTGTCAAGCACAAGGAGGACGTGCCTCTCAATGCAGAAAGCTTTCTAGCCATGGCAGAGATGTACGTTAAAGAGAACGGATCTGAAGCTTTGGAGAAACTCATCGACAGAAAGGTATGCCATACTCACTAAGCCTGTCAACGACAGATAAGATGTCTAATGAGGAGTGTTTGAACAATTGCATAATTTTTGTAGAAAGCTAAATGTTTGTTAACAGAGTCTACAGTTTTATTAGGCTTTGAGTCAGCAAAGTTCATGTTATAATGTCATATGATAGGATCATTACTTGCAAATGCTGATATGCATGCATACATAATTGTCAAAAACTCAGATCTTTTCAATTTGGGTACACACGGAATATGCATGACAAAGTATATGCTCTCTCTCTCTCTCTCTCTATATATATATATATATATGCTATTAATTACCCTTTTGCCTTTGCTTCAGTCCAATCATACAATGCCAAACATTGACGTGGAAGAGATCAAGGCAGTAACAAATACGGTAGCAAAAGAAATGGTTGAGACAAAAGAAATGGCTGCAGCAATTCGGGTAAAGGTTCTTATGCTGCTTGTCTAATCCATGAGTCTTATCAGCTTCTGTTGTGAAATTCCAGTGGGTGTTAGTGTTGGTCTTGCTTAGATTGAAGGGACAAACATAATTCTCTATTGGGTTTAGGATTTGTAAAGAGGAAAAATTCATTGTTATTCTATACAATATACAATTCATTTAAATGTTTAGGGCGTATTCAAGTACTCGCAGTACATATCCCAATATCAACTGATTAAGGGTTTAGGGAAATTTGATGCCTACACATAGCCACACCTGATATTCATACTGGAGTCCTGCAACAAATGTTATGCCATGATTGAGTTTATCATTGATAAGTATATCCTCTATGAACCATCTTTTTTGTTGGTCCAAATTCAAGGAGCCTAATGTTGCCAACGAGGATGCCAAAACAGTGGAACCAAAGGAGAAAATTCGTGCAGCTTCAACACAATGGGTAAGGTTTCCTAGTTGTTTTCTATCATTGTTATGTTTTTACTTAAAAGATAAAACCACCTATGAATCATCTGTTTTTCCCTTTTCAGTCCAAATTCAAAGAATTTGCTGTTGCTAAGGAGAATGCCAAAGCAGAAGAACTAAACGAGAAAAATTCCACAACTGCAACAGAACAGGTAATGTCTCCTATCGTATATTTCATTATATTTTGGTTCCTGAAGTGCTGCAATTTTTCATTCATATAATCAACTTATATCTCTTTCCCACCTCTACAGTTGCTTTTTGTTGGGTTATTAGTTGCATTTTATTAACTTCAATTACATTCCTAAGTTCTCTTATGTTGTATTCATAGCTGTCAAATCAAGATATGAATCGTGTATCATTTTTTCTATTTCTCTGATTTTGTATTATATCATATCATATTGTCGTAAGATTTTTTAACATCTTTAAAAATAGGTAAAAAAAATAAATTATAGAAAACAAATATCTTGAGAGAACAAAACACTATCGATGAGTAATTCCTAAAATTGCAAAACTAAGGTTGCTTGAAAATAAAATACATATAAAATGTATAATTCTCAATACTTAAATGCATATAAAGTGTAGAGTGAAGCTAAAATATGTATAAAATAGTATCTTTTCACCATTTAGCTTTTAATATTTTCAAAGAGTTTGTCAATAGTAGAAAACTTTGAACTTTTACTAGTGTAAGTAGGTATAAATCAACCGCATATGATTACATATTAAACCAATAGATATTTTCAAAAAAGTAGAGAAAATAAAAGAGAAGGTACCATTCGCATCTAAAAAATTAATATTTTTTAATACGTCAATGAAAATTTCTAACAACATATTAATTTACTAGAAATTAAGTCCAATTGCTTTTTTCAAATTTGTTAAAGAATTTGAGTAGTCATGTATCATATCATGTCTCGTGTTTTGTAAATTGCATTATGTATCATAAGATACATTGTACTCAAAATACATATAGATAACACGTATTGATTTCTTGCTAAAAATATAAAAACGTAAGATATGTCTGCTAACTAGTTGCTACAGGTTAAGTGTGTTGAAGAGCCAATTCTTTCTCAAACTGAGAAGAGAACAGTTACATCTATTAAAATTGAGGAAAAGACCGTGATAGGAGCTGTCAGAGAGAACGAAGTTGAGGAGGTACCTGCTGTTTCAGCTGGTGGTGGAGAGAACAAAGTTGAGGAGAGACCCGCTTCAGAGAATGTTCAGAAAGAGTGGACATGCGCTGTATGTCAGGTGACGACCTCGTGTGAAGAAAACTTGAAGTCTCATCTTCAGGGGCAAAGACACAAATCCACTTGTGCAGAGCTGAAAGCGATCAAGCAAGCAATCAAGCAAGCAAACAAAAACAAGGGCTGCCCGTCTTCAACAGCCAATCAGGAGCCCCAAAAGCCCATTTCTGGTGATTGGATAAACCAAAATAAAAGTAAGAAACAGGAGGACAAGGCACAAGTGAACTGGACTAGTAGGCAATGCAAACAGAAAGAAGTAAAGAACACTACTGGGTATGGGGTGAAAAAGTCTAAATTATGGTGCGTCATCTGTAATGTTAAGTGCCCTGGCGAGGTTGATATGGCTTCTCACCTTAAAGGGAAGAAGCACTTGTCCCAGGTTCAACATAGAGTGGATTCTTTGGGTGGAGGAGATTAATAGGATCATGGAGGCAGTTTAGTATTTCATCCCAACAAGATTAGCATACCTGCAGAAAAAATTAAACATTGACATGACTGTTTCTACTAATGATTTTATCATTTTCAGTTCCAGCTTTTTTTGGGTCATATCTATCTCGGCCAGATAATGTATAGAAATGGGATGTTATGTATTTTGGAATAGCTTTAGGATTTAACTTGGTTTTTATGTGGCTAGTCTTTGATTTAAGGAACACTCTAGAAGAGTATTATGATGAATACGGAGTGGTCATCCAAAGAAAATTGACCATTCATACCCCTTTCCACCTAATGGGATAAAAATTGAGATCTGATTAGGTTCAAGTCTACTGTTCAAATTAGTCTTTGAGCAAACACAATTTTGGGGGCTGTGTCTCTGATATTAAAGTTTGGCGGCAAAAAAAATTTATTGACCTTTTCTTTGAGGTGCAACAAAACTTCACCTCTAACCCTTTGTTGTGTCCAAACCCGGCCCTTGCAAACTTCCAGGATGCTTAAGCTTGACAATAAGAGCACCAATAATGAAATTCAAGTGGATGACCTCCATATTATTTTTAGAATAAATTATAAATATACAGAATTGTTTAAAATATTTATTCTCTTTTGTAATTTTAGATATTACAAATGTCCCTCGTTAGAAATTTAATAGAATTAATAAATACATAACTCAATTAATTTTCTATACAATAATAAAATTACCTGAATTGTTAATTGAAATGTATTTATAATATCATTATAATTAGTTAATTAACTTAATGATTTATTAATAAAAATAAATTATTTATTATGGGATTAAAAACTTTTAAAGGAAGATATATTACTGTAGAAATTGAGATTCCCTGCAAAAGATGCCTTCGAACTAGTCATGAGAAGAAGGCTAAAGGAGGCTGGATTAGGAACATTGATGCTGACCTGAGCCATATCCGGTTAATGCTAGGTTTATACACAATTCCAATCATAATTGACCTTTTTCTTCAGTAAAACTTAAAAAAAAAAAAAAAAACTACAAACATAGAAGTTGATACAACTTTCTTATATGAGGTGGGTTATATTTTTTTGTGCGTCCCACACTCGTGTGAGAAAGTTATGTCAAATTTTATAATTAGTTTATGTGCAAACAGAAAGACTAAAAAGAAAAAATAAACAAATAGGTCTAGTTGCTTGCAACTCTTTATTTTTGTCAATATCTTCCAAATTTATAGATAATTAGGCCAAAAGCAGAGCAAATATATCAAAAGAAAATGTTTTGGTGTACACTCTTTTAGGGTGCATACCGTATGTACTCTACATAAAATGTATAACTTTATCACAAATTTTTTTGAGCAAATAATAAAGGAGATGGATTCAAGTGATTTGGCTTTAGAAAATTACAACCCATTCTAACTATACAAAATTAGTGGCACAAATAAAAAATTTAATAAATAGCTCAAGCAAAATCAGTACTCCGAAGGCAAGAAAGGGGGCGTTTAACAAAATCGATATTTTAAGGCACAAATAGCAGGTCGTTTTCAAAGAAAATGAAAATGCTAGGGGGTTTTAAATGATTTTCTATAAAAAAAAAATTGACGTAGAAGGTTTTATTTTGTTTATCCATTTTAAATGTGTCTAAAATAACCTCACAATGAACGCACATAACTATTTATTTATTTATTTTTCTAATTGGTTTTCTAGCTAGAGCCTACTACTTCAAAAGAAGGGAGAATTGTACAGTGGGAATATTGTGCGTACCGGATTTCACACTAGATGAAAGTGGATCGGGGCTCCGCACTTGGTTGGACTATCCAGGGACTGGGACTCCTGTCACAGGAAGCACCGTTAGAGCTGCCCGGCCAGGGTTGGCCGGATAACCTCTCCGGCATGGGAATTAGTGATCGAAAAAGGGATGTAGAGGGAATTGAGTTGGTATGTAAGTGTGATTTTGCTTGGAATAGTTCAGTTCCATTCAGTTACCTTCAATGTGAAGCTTATGTAGTATATATAGTGTTCCTTGCTTGCTTCTCAAGATGGTTTCATGGAGCTTGGGTGCTGCCAATGTCCTTTTAGCATTGCTCCAGGTAAGGGACCACCTGGTTGTTGTCATTGAATGCATATACTCATTGTAGTCATGCTGATAACAAACCACATTCCTTTGGTTCAACAACTTCCGTGATTCTAGGTATAGGGGACCAGCTGAGGTGGCAACTTGCACATGTTCATGCTCACAACTTCCACGTTTCTCTGTGAGGTTCCCTCTGCTCGGTAGCTTAGTACTCCGATTCGGCCCTAGGCCAGACTTCTATTGGGACGGACTGGTCCATTCAGACATCTTCGTGTGGGCTCGGCCCACTTTTAGTTCGGCACGTAGGTTCAGTATTGCAGCTCGGCCCAGCTCGGCATTGTGGCTGGGCTGGCCTTTCCTCTGCGGGTTGGGCCCAAGTGCTTGAGGACTTGGGTTGGCAGTTTGGTCTCGAAGTTGGGCTTTATTGGCTTGCCCATATATTCATCTAACCCACTTGGATTTGGGCTTTAGTGGATTGGGCCGGCCCAAGGCTTGGATCCGACCCATTTCATATTCAGCCCCTTCATTTGCCCTCTAGCTCGCGCTAAGGTTCCCCTTGGGGGAAGCTATTGTTCTGCTTTCCAAGCGTCGCGTCGTTTCGGTTCTCCCCCAGTTCGGCCTTGGTGACAGTTCAATCCTGACACACAACTCCTGCATGCGTCCTTTCATGTAACACGTGGCGATGTATGATAGGTGTGCAGAGATAGTGCGTCGATTCCATACCGAGGGTTGTGCTTCGTGTACCTGTGCCCCGGCTGGTGCAATAAATGCTCTGGCTGTCAATTCAAATCCTTTTATCTGCTTTTTCGTTCCTCTAGGGAGTTTCAAAGAAAGAAGAAGAACCCTTCCCATTCTTCTGAACCAGTCTCATTGGTATTCTGCTCAGATTTTTTCGCCGTCGGCCTTACTACCGCTGCTCTAATCTCTGTAAGTTCTCTTGTGATCCTTCTTCTCTTGTCCTTTTCTGTTTCAATCATTTCATCTAGCTCTTGCGTCGCTGTGTTCCATATTCTGTTACCTGAGTTCTTCCTCTGTCCCATTAGATTTGTTAGATGGGGAAGTTCCGTTCTCTAGTTGACATCCCCGAGGCCATGGCCATGTTCCGCCTTGATTATAATATCCCCAATGACGTTACCCTTTCACTGGCAAAGGTTGATGCCAAGCGTATGGGGACTAGAAGTAACGTTGCCTTTCCAATTGCGGCCATTGTCGAGGGAGGGGTTCGGTTTCCCCTCGACCCTTTGGCGCGCCGGTTTCTGCATCAGGTCCAGTTAACCCCAATGCAAGTGTCTGTGAACCTGTTCCGTGTCATCTGCGGTGTATCTGTCCTCAATAGGCAGTTGGGTTTGAACCTTGACATATGGGGATATTTTAGGTTGTTACACTCTTTCACACAACAAAGACCATAGCACGTACTATCTGCGTGTTCGTTCAGTCGACTGTCATCTGGTGACTGGGTTGCCCGACTCAGATAAACACAACGATGATTTTCTGTAAGTTGGTGGCAATTGGGAGTTCCCTGCTCGGACCGAATTCCAGTCTGAACGGATGCCTCAAAAAGACGGCTACCCAGGTTCGGGTCCTTCCCTCTAGTGTCTCATGTATTTCTTGCCTTTGTTTTGGATGTTGTTTTAATATGGTACTTCTTTTCTTTGCAGAGGCCTCTCGTTTTCAACACAGGCCGAATCGAGAAAATGCTGAAGCCATTCTGCGCCCGAATTGTTGGATTACCAGTCGACCTACCGCTCTACCATTCCAAAGAAGGCGAGACTGGCTGCATCCCTGTTGGATTCGAATACTGAGACAGACACATCCCTCACTCCTCTGGTTACGAGTTGCCGTCAGAGCCAGGGTGCACTGTCTGAGAGAACGCCCTCTCCTGCCCCCAGTTTCGCAAGAGGTGGGTCTGTGGCGAAGATAAGGGTGTTGGTGGATTTAGCAGCTGAGGCCTTTGGCGCCTCTGATGTTTTTGAGACTCCTCTGGAAAGGGCCGAGGCGAAGAGCCTCATGGAAGTGAAAATGGAGGTGGGAGCTTCTGGGACCCCTGCGACTGCTGCCGAGCCCTCAACTTCGATTGCTGCGAGAGCAAAAAAGAGAAGAAGAGAAGCTGGCAAAGCAGTGGTGGGGAAAGCTTCTGAGCGTCCTGTTGAGGATGGGGCATTTGAGAAATAGGAGCCGCCAATGTCGCATCAAGGCAGGCCAATTTCTACTTCTGATTCTGTTGTTGCTTTGCAAGATTTTGCTTTTGATTTGACCAGGTTTCTGTTGATGCCGGTTGACATGGCTGACCATAATGGGCCCCGCGATATTCCCATTCTGAAGAGGACCCTTTAGATGATGACCGCTGTAAGTGTTTTCTTGTTCTACTCGCTTTTGGTGTTATGCTGTCGTTTCCTTCTTTTTTAATACTTTGCTGTTCTTTGTAGTGTATTCAGAGGATACATTTGTCTATTACCCGTGCTGAAGAACTAGAAAAGGTCGTGCTGGAGGCCGCAATGAACGTTGAGAGACTGACAGTAAGCTTGGAGACAGAGAAAGAGGGACGCCAAACTGCAGAGAGGGAAGCATTTCGTTTGAACAAGATTGTTACTTCAGCTGAAAAATCAAAGGAGGCTGCTATTGGGACACAGGCTCAACTCGAGGGAAGGTGGCTGAACTGGAGGCCGTTGTTGCGGTGATGGCTGCCGAGCGCTCTGCGTTAGAAGCCAAGCATTGGCAACAAGGTTGGGATAAAGCTGGGGCTGCCTACAAGGAGGACGTGCTAATGTTGCGCGACAAGCTCTTTCTAAAGGGTTAGATGAGTGCTTTAGCTGCTGCGCTAGTTTCCGAAGGCTCTCCCTTGTTTCAAGATGTCCCAGTTTCCTCCAGATCCTTGGGTTCTAAGACCGTCTCCACCCTTGCTGCTCTTCCGTCTGAAGTTTCCCCACAAGTTGAATCTGCAAACAAGACCCAGGACAGTAATGTTGTCATCGAAACGGTGAATGTTGAAGGGGTTGAAACCCTGGAGACTGAAGCCACGGGAGATGTGGTTAAGGGAGTTTCTACTTCTCAGGAAGTTGGAGCTGCCTCTACTTTTCCTCCCCCAGACGGTCTGAACGAGATTGTGGACACTGCTCCTGAGGTTCTCTCTGTTAATAAAAGCTGAAGTTTTTTCTGAAAGGAATTGACGTTTTTGCTTTTTTGTTTTTGTTTTTGTTTTGATGTACTGTGGCTCGGTCCCCTTGACGAGCTTTCTTTCTATGCTGGTCCAGACAATTTTTCTTTTTGTCTTTGTTGCTGGTTATGGGGCCATCCGTGCCTTTTGTTGAATGATGGGGTTTTCATTTTAAATTTGCAATCTGATGCTGTTTTGCTTCTAAGTCTGAATGTTTTCTATACTGCTTGCCCCCGGCCGAGCACTGTTGGGACCTCGGGGCTGAACAGATGCTCGGTCTGGTTCTGTATTGCTTGAAATAGATGCTCAGTCTAATTCTGTACTGCTTGCCCCGGCCGAGCACCGTTGGGACCTCGGGGCCGAATAGATGCTTGGTTTGGCTAACGAATATATTACATGGTTGTGCTTGATTTCGTAAGAGGGTCTTACTTAGGTCCAGGTTGGTTCTTAAAAAACAATTGTTTGTCCCCACCTGGAGCTAAGTAAGATTGGTACTGAAGATTGTGCTTTTAGATAGAACTGCTTGAGTCTGTTTCAACTTTGATATCACAAGTGCATTTGAATGAGATAAAGGCATGGAGAGGTGTCTTACTTAGGTTCAGCTTGGTTTGAAAAACAATTGTTTGCCCCCAGCTGAGTTGAGCAAGACTGATGCTGGAAGCTTGCTCCTGGCAGAGTTTTAGCCAAGTTTGTTCCAACTCTGTTTGTGTGCAATAGTACTGAAGTGTTAATGCATTGATACTTAAGGAATTCTGTGGATTGGAAGATGTTAACTTAAGATATGTTAGTGTGGTTTCCACCAAGCAATTCCACTTGGCCAAAGTCCAATTTAGTTGCCAAACATAATTCCACCAAGCAGTACCACTTGGCATGTTTGAGTGCTAACCAAATTTAAATTCCGTCCAGTCGCTCTGAAACTAAGTCCATTTGGATTAAGACCAAAGTTATCTCCGTTTGATAAACATCAAAGCTGATTCCATTTGGTAAGGACCAAAGCTAATTCCGCTTGGTGTGAACCAAAATTGATTCCGTTTGATAAACATCAAAGCTAATTCCGTTTGGTGTGAACCAAAGCTAATTCCGTTTGATAAACATCAAAGCTAATTACAAGAATTTGATAAATTTGAGAGAAATGGGGAAGCATTTGCATTGGTTAATAGATAAATGCCTTTACATTTTGATAGAGAAGTTGGGGGATAATTCTATTGATAGTATTTTTTGAGATTTGCTACATTCCAGGGCCAAGGTATAGCTCTGCCTCTCAGATCCTCTAGGTAGGAAGCTCCATTTCCAATAGCAACTATGACTTTGTACGGACCCTCCTAGTTAGGTCCAAGTTTGCCCTCGCCTGGTGCCCTTTTGTGATCCATAACTTTCCTCAAAACCAGTTCTCTAGGTGTAAATTGCCTTGGGAAAACTTTTTGATTGAAACTTCTGATGAGCTGCTGCTGATACACTTCAAGTCTGATCAGCACTGCTTCTCTTCAGCCCTCTGTCATATCTAGTGCTTGTGCAATAGCTTCCTCGTTACTGGTGCTTTTAAATAATTCAGACCGAAGGGTTGGGAGACCTACTTCGAGTGGGATGATGGCCTCCATTCCATAAGTTAGGGAGTAAGGTGTTTCTCCTGTTGAACGCCGTGCTGTGGTTCGATAGGCCCATAATACGTGAGGTAACTCTTCAACCCATTTGCCTTTTGCATGTTCAAGCCATTTCTTTACTCCGTTGATGATGGTTTTGTTTGACGCTTCTACCTGTCCATTACTCTGTGGGTACCTAGAGAAGAGTTTCTATACTCGATCCTGAGGTCGGCGCAAAACTTTCTGAAGATCTTACCATCAAACTGTGTTCCATTATCCGCAATTAGTATCCGCGGGATGCCAAAATGCACCACCACATTCCTCATGACAAACCGCTTTGTGTTCGCTTTTTTAATACTTGCCAACGCCTCGACTTCAACCCATTTAGTGAAATAGTCGGTTGCAGCAATGAAGAATCGCATGTTCCCAGTGCCTCGCGCCAATGGTCCGACAATATCTAGACCCCATTGCGCAAAGGGCCATGGGCTGGTAAGTGGAGTGAGAGTTTTGGCTGGCTGATGAATGAGTGGAGCAAACCTCTGACATTTATCACACTTCTGTACGTACTGCTGCGCATCTTGTTGCATCCGTGGCCACCAATACCCGTGAGTGAGGGCTCGGTGTGCCAGTGACCTTCCGCTAACGTGGCATCCACAAATCACCTCATGAATTTCATAGAGAACATTCTCGATCAGATTTAGATGCACACATAGAAGACAAGGGCCAAGATAGGAGTGTCTGTACAGCTTCCCAGATGGTGAGATCCAAAATCAAGCTTATCTGTGTCTGACTTTGTTGGCTTCCCTTTTGTCTTCGGGAGAGTACCAGATTTCAGAAAAGCAAATATTGGATCCATCCAGCTCGACTTTAAGTTATTGTAGAGGACTGGAGATGAAATACTTGGTTTTGGCACAAACTTAACCCAAACTTTTCTAGCATCCTTTGTATCCACTGACGAGCCGAGGCATGCTAGAGCATTAGCGTGGCTGTTTTTATCCTGACTGATTCGTTCCATTCGTATGGATTGGAACTCTTTGAGTAGGTCCTTGGCCTTGCCTACGTACATAGCCATTCTTTCATCTCAGGTTTCATAGACCCTAGAAAGCTGGTTTACCACTAGTTGTGAATCACTGAAAACAAGAAGCTGTTCTGCACTGAAGAGTTTGGCGCTACGTAAGCCAGCCAATAATGCTTCGTACTCTGCCTTGTTGTTTGAAGCCTTCCAACCGAGCCTGAGAGCCTGTTCCCAGATAAACCCTTCTGGTGAGATAAGTACTACTCCTGCCCCCGAGCCTCGGTTATTAAATGACCCGTCAAGATAGAGCTGCCAGATGTTTCCAATAAAGAGTTTCCATGCTTCCGAAGCGCAGGGCTTTCCCTGTTCGGTGATGCATGGCATCTGAGCCGAACTATGATTCCCCAGTTCGGTACTCTGGGTGGGAGCAAATTCTGTGACGAAATTTGTTAAGACCTGGGCCTTGATCGTCGTTCTGGGCTGATACTGAATGTCAAACTCGCCAAGTTCTACTGCCCATTTCGCTGTTCGGCCAGAGAAATCAGCTCGGCTAAACACAGATCTAAGGGGGAATTCAGTGAGGACGTTAATGGTATGCCCCTGGAAGTAATGTTGCAACTTTCTTGAGGCGATAAGCAGCGCGTAAGCCAACTTTTCCAATGGTAGATACCATGTCTCGGCATCTAGTAGAGTCTTGCTAACATAGTATACAGGCCTCTGTTTTTTGTTAACTTCTCGAATTAATACTGCGTTCACAGCATGATCTAAGACTGCTAGATAGAGGTACAGCTCCTCTACTGGTTCTCCTGGTTCTGGAGTGGACAGTAGAGGAGGTGTGCTGAGGTATCTTTTGAGACTTTGCAGTGCTTCGGTACACTCGCAACTCCATTCAAATGCTACCCTTTTCCTCAAAAGCTGGAAGAAGGGCTTCATCCGATCTGAAGATTTGCTGATAAACCGATTTAGTGCGGCCGCCATTCTGGCCAGTTTCTGCAGCTCTTTGGCCTTTGTTGGTACTTCAAGATCTTGTATTGCTTTTATTTGGTCCGGATTCGCCTTGATTCCTCTGTGAGTGACCATATATCCCAAGAACTTCCCTATTCCTACCCCGAAAGCGCATTTCAAGGCATTTAGGCGAAGCTGATGGTTTTTCAGGATGCCAAAAACTTCTCTCAAGTCTGTGAGGTGGTTTATAGCGAGCTTGCTTTTTACTACCATATCATCTATATAAGCTTCCAAGGTTTTCCCAAGTTGATCCTTGAATATCCGAGTGATCATTCGCTAGTAGGTTGCCCCGGCGTTCTTGAGGCTGAATGGCATTACTTTGTAGCAGTAAGTTCCCCTTGGAGTGATGAATGCTGTCTTTTCTTGGTCCGGACCGAACAGTGGTATCTGGTGATAACCGCTATAAGCGTCCAGAAAGCTCATGCGCTCATGCCTTGCTGTTAAGTCTACTAGTTAATTGATGCGGGGCAGCGAAAAGCTATCTTTAGGGCAGGCTTTGTTTAAGCAAGTGAAGTCAATGCAGACTCTCCATTTTCCGTTCTTCTTCTTGACTACAACTGTGTTGGACAGCCATTGCGGGTACTCAACTTCTCTAACTGCTCCCAATGCTAGGAGTTTTTCGACTTCGGCAATCACTGCCTCAGTGTGCTCAACTGATGACCTCCGATTTTTCTGTACTACGGGCCGAGCTGAAGGGTTGATGTTGAACTTATGGCAAGCGAATTCTGGGTCCAACCCAGGTGTATCATATGCTGACCATGCGAAGACTTCCATATTTTCCCTCAGCAGTTCCAGCAACTGAAGTTTCTCATTAGTGCCCAGCGAGGTACCGATAAGGAAGTACTTTTCTGGATCATCCTCTTTTACCAGGACTTTCTCCAGATTCTCTACCATCTTTTCCTCTGGGGCTCCCCTTATATCTTCCAAGACCGGCTGTTCGGCCATTTCCACTGTCTGTACCTGATTGCAGAGTTGCTTTGACTTTAATGCCGCAATGAAGCAATATTTGGATGCAACTTGATCTCCTGAGATCTGCTCTACTCCGTGTTCCATTGGGAAACGGATAAGCTGGTGGTAGGTTGAAGGGACCGCCTCCATTTGATGAATCCATGGACGGCCAAGTATGGCGCTGTAAGGGAATGGTGTATTAATAACTAAGAACTCTATCTGTAGGGTTTTTGTTCCTGCCACGATTGGCAACACTATTCTACCAAGCGGCCATTCTGGCTGTGAGTTGAAGCCAACCAACGGGGCTGTCGCTGGGGTGAGGTGCTGCTTGGAGAGACCAAGCTTTCTGAACAAGTCATAATACAAAATGTCTGCTGCACTACCTTAATCTACCAGGACTCGCTTTACATCAAATCGTCTTCCAATTCCCACAGTTATAATCAGTGCATCAGTATGTGGGTGCTGTATGCCTTCTAAATCCTTCATAGTAAATGAAACAGTGCACAAGGGGGATTTGGGTACTGTACGTACCTTTTTCGATGCAGGCTCCACTGACATGACCCGCTGAATTTGCATGGCCTTAGCAATTTCTTCTTTCAGTGTCTCCTCAGATTCTTGAGTCGTTGTTCCGTGGATCACATTTATTATCAACCGAGGTGGGTGCTCAATATTCGGTTCTAGAGGTGGGTTCCTCGGTTCGGTCACTTTCTTATCCTGATCAATGTAATCCCTGAGGTGTTCTGCTGCCACTAGGTCCTCCAAGTGTTCTGCTGCAGTTCTGAGTCATGTGCCCTCTGTCTTGATGGTAGGTGCATCTGAGCTTCTGGTTGTGCCGAGCCGGATCTCCCAACATTTTCGGCGGCCAAACAAAGAAGGGCTCCCTCTTGATCTTCTCCAGGATTTGATAGATTGGCTCTTTGAATACAGTCACAACGACTTCGTGGGATTTGGACTTGTCCACTTCGTTCATTGCGATCCTTCTGTGTTTTTCTCGATCTGTTCTCTTCTTGTGCCGAGCTGTTTGTTCTGTTGACGCCTCCTCGATGGGGATTTGATCATCTTCGAGACGAGCATACTGCTCAATCCTGGCACGTAAGTCTTTCAATGCTGTGGCCGGGCGCTTGGTAAGCGATTGTCTCAACTTACTTTCCGGGCGTAGACCATGTTTGAAAGACAGAACGGCCATCTGTTCGCTGCACACATTTTCCTCCAGATCATTGTACTCTTCCCAGTACCTCCTAGCATAACTGCGCAACGTTTCTTCCTGCTCCTTTCGGAGGTTGAACAGTGTATCCGGCTCCTTCGGGATCTTAGTGTTGGAGACGAACCTGGCTAGGAACTCTTCGGAGAGCTGCTTCCAGCCATGGATCGATCCAGCGGGGAGTCGATCGAACCATTGAAGTCCAATTTCTCCCAAGCTGGATGGGAAGACTTTACACATCAGTGCCTCATCTCGGCTCCATAGGGACATCATCTGTCTATAATGGCTAATATGTGTCAGCGGGTCCGACTTCCCGTCGTACGAAGTGAACTTTGATGAGGTGAATTTCTTTGGAGGTCTCATGGTCTCAATCTCCAGGGAGAATGACGAAGAGATGAGCCTGTCCAGTGCTCGATGTTCTCTTTTGTGAACAGTACGGTCCAAGTGATCTCGATGTTGCTCGTTCTGCCTATTGCCAATCAACCAAGTACAAAGGTCCTGAGGAGGGTATTCAGTCTGCTGGCTAACCGTCTTCTGCCTTTTGGCCCTCTTCCGGCGCGACCCACGGGTGTGACTACTTGCTGCTTCACTCTGTACCGGGATAGGCTAGCTTCGTTGTCCAGACTCATTTCTGGGGAATTTTTTCACTGGTGGCTCTCTGGACGAGCTCCTTCGTTGCAAACGAGAGGGCTTTGCTTCCGTCCTCTTTTCCGTCAGATCACCCAGCACCCTTTTAAGTTAGGCTTTTAGCTCTTGTATCTTCATCCCCATGGAGTCTATGATTCGATCTCTATAATCCTTTTCCAGAAGAAAGTGATGAGAAGAACCTCCAGCGAAGGGTAATCGATGCTCGACGGATTCAGGGGTTTGATTATTGTTTCCAGTTTGTTCCTCCGGGACTGTTGGAAGTGCCAAACCTTTGTCCTTCGTCTTTTCCGTCTGTGGAGTATGTGTCGAATGCGGAATGTCCTCAATCCCCATCGTAGGAACTAAGTGCAGAGCTTAGAGATGAAGTGTTCCACGCTCACCGCACCAATTGTGCGTACCAAATAGCGCACTAGATGAAAGTGGATTGGGGCTCCGCACTTGGTTGGACTGTCCAGGGATTGGGACTCCTGCCATAGGAAGCACCGTTAGAGCTGCCCGGCCGGAGTTGGCCGGATAACGCCTCCGGCGTGGGAATTAGTGATCGAAAAAGGGATGTAGAGGGAATTGAGTTGGTATGTAAGTGTGATTTTGCTTGGAATAGTTCAGTTCCATTCAGTTACCTTCAATGTGAAGCTCATGTAGTATATATAGTGTTCCTTGCTTGCTTCTCAAGATGGTTTCATGGAGCTTGGGTGCTGCCAAATGTCCTTTTAGCATTGCTCCAGCTAGGGGATCACCTGGTTGTTGTCATTGAATGCATATACTCATTGTAGTCATGCTGATAACAAATCACATTCCTTTGGTTCAACAACTTCCGTGATTCTAGGTGTAAGGGACCAGCTGAGGTGACAACTTCCACATGTTCATGCTCACAACTTCCACGTTTCTCTATGAGGTTCCCTCTGCTCGGTATCTTAGTACTTCGGTTCGACCCTAGACCAGACTTTTGTTGGGACGGGCTGGTCCATTCAAACATCTTCGTGTGGGCTCGGCCCACTTTTAGTTCGGCACATAGGTTTGGTATTGCAGCTCGGCCCAGCTCGGCATTGTGGCTGGGCTGGCCTATCCTCTGCGGGTTGGGCCCAAGTGCTTGAGGACTTGGGTTGGCAGTTTGGTCTCGAAATTGGGCTTTATTGGCTTGCCGATATGTTCATCTAACCTACTTGGATTTGGGCTTTAGTGGATTGGGCCGGCCCAAGGCTTGGATCCGACCCATTTCATATTCAGCCCCTTCAAATATAAAAAAAAAATTACAAAAATATGTGGAGTGCAAATGACTCTATGATGGGATGCAAGTAAAATGTTGTGGAGTGCAAGTGTGACTTGCATCCCTCCATATTTGTGTAAAAAAAAAAAAAATTCTATCCTACAAAGATGTAATTCTCCCTTAAAAGAACTAATTAGAAAAAAGAGTTATCTTTACTTAAACATAAAAATGGATGAATAAATTTATTTTTATTAGGTTTAGGTTGATAACAATATTACTAAAAGAGTAGCATTATATAAATATAATTTTTATATAAAATTTTCATACCGAGAAACAAAGCCAGCCTAACTTTCCATGATACATAAAATAAAATTTGAATGGAAACCCATTTTATATTTAAATAATATTATATTATAACTCTTTAACGTAAAATTCATTTCTTTTTCATTCTTCTAATTAAAATTCTCTTTTGTTTTTTTTATTGGGTCATTAGAGAAGAAATATATATATATTTTTTTACTAAGTTTTGAAAATGGAGATTTTTTTTTTAAGCCTCAACTATTGAGGGTCTTTGGACAATGACATATTTTATTTTTCTTCACCATTCTATGCATTTTGAATTAGGCTTTGGACATTTAACAAATAACTTAAAAATCAGAGGTCTATGTGCATTTGATTTGGGTTTTCTCATCAAAGCACGACTTAGACAAAAAATTTCAAGTACAACATGACATGGGAAGAAATGCAAGCTCTGCCATGAAATGGAAAGGGACACACTTTTGTTATATTTGGACCACTTTTTTTTTAAGACTTTTTAGATGTGTGTTTTGTATTTATAGAATAATTATTTGGCACTGATAATGAAACTAAGAAATTTATCAAATTGATAAATGATTGAGACATTTTAACTTATGTTTGTGAATTTTAATTTATTTTTAGTTTATTTGTGATGGTTTGTATTGAAATATAATGCGAGAAGTATAAGTAATTAAATTATATTTTTTAAAAATATTTTTACAATGATAAATAAGACTGATCCATAAAAACTTTTTTATTTTATTTTTTGGGAGTTGCTATTCTATGGGCCAACAAAAAATCACATGTGATAGCTTGACACGTGTGAAGCCCAACTTTATCGATGCTCTTATACATTGTATATCACCACTATGCGGGGGATTCTATTTACATTAATTAGCACACTCAATTTCTCAGTACTTCTTATTAAATTATTTAAATATATAATTTATTCTTAATACATTTTATATTTTTTTACAAATTATCCTTAAATATTATAATATTTTAATTTGAGTACATCCAAAGTCACCGTGTTCAGTATTATAAAGCCGATCATAATCAGCTTGTTCAGCTGTCCAGTGCTAAACAAGATTGTTTTGTTTGGACTTTCAGATCTGTACAAAGTGAATTTGTTTGGATCTAAAAATCCAAACGGTATTGATGTAAAACACGCAGAATATTTATTTTTACATAAAAATAAAAAAACAGAAATCAATAATTGTATTTTGATATTTATGTAAATATTTACCTCCTCTTTGAGAGGTTACTTCAAAAAAAGAGTTTTGATTATTATTCTCATCCATTGTTTGATTTTATTTAAACTTTCTTCTATTTGCAAGTAACAACACAATAAGAAATAATGATGTTAATTATAATGGTGAATTTTGATGGGTGGATTGGAATTTTAAAGTAAGGAAAAAAGAAGAAGAGAAGATATTTGAAATTTAGGAAAGAAAATGAGGAGACTTAAATATAAAAAATACGTATAAATTATTAGGGTGTATTATGAGAAAAAATATATTTTATTTTATGGTTTAATATGTGTTATTTTTATTAATAAATTTGTATTAGAATATAATAGAAATTTAAAATTTTAATTGAGGCGCAAAGGTTTTTTTTTTTTTTAGCACAAATAGAATCACCCTCACTCTCTCCTAAATTCAAAAATGGGCAAATTATCAAGAAGTCTTTTTTGAAAAACGTGTAGCCTATTTAGTCCCAAAACTTTTTGTTTATACTCAAAAGTCCTATAACGTTTTTCTTCTTCTCTATCTTTCTTCCTCTCTGCCTCTTTTGCTCTTTGTGATTTCCAACGATCGTCGACGGGCAACCACATCTTATTTTTTCTCTTTCTCTTTCTGACAATTGATGGTATTCACCGACAACTACCGATCGCTAATTTCTTACTTTACCTTCACCGATGATGAAGAAGATATGTTTCCGACGAAGAAGATGAGTAGATCTACTCATATTTGATATAGATCTACATCAGATCTAAGTAGATCTACGTTAGATGCGGCTAGATCTAAATAAAAAATAGTTGTCAGAGTACAATCCTCTCTCTATATCTTTCTCTCTCATTCGATCTTTTGTTTTTTTTACATTTTCTCTACTATACACTTCTCTTTTTCTGTTTTAATGGCGAATTTTCAAGTTCTGAACAAGTTATTTTTGAGTTTTAGTTATAGGTGATGAAAACTGTAAAATTTTACAGTTCCAATTTTTTTTTGGTGCTGGAATGAACCGTGGTTTAAAACCGCGAAATTTTGCAGTTTCATAATATTTTTTAGAACTGTAAAATTTTGCAGTTTCATAGCATGTTTTTAGTTTGATTAATAAGGATAAATACTTAATAGATTTTTGCTTTGAAACTGTAACATTTTGCAGTTTCAAAGCTTGTTTTTCAGTTTGATCAATATTGAAGATTATTTGCTTAAAGCCTACAAAAATAACATATGTATTTTTCTCTATTTTTGCTGTTTTTTATCGTTACATATTTTTTCTTTTAGTTTATCAATATTTAGCACATTTTGCTATATTTTTTTCGCTCTAATTTCTCCATTTTTTTCCCCCAACAATATTCTAGACATTCTGGTGAGTTTCCAACGATATTCTTAACGTCCAGCGAACATTCTGGACATTCCGGCGATTTCCATTGACGTTTATAACACTCCGGTGAATTTCTAGTGATGCTCCAACAACTTTCTGGTGATGTTAAATATTTCGGCGAGTCTCCGGTGACCGTCTGACGGAAGTCCGACAGTAGTGGGATATAACAACAATTGTAAATTAAAAAAAATTTTAAAAATAAGATTTTTTGGTAACAATTAAAAATATATAGAATTAATTGATACAAATATTTTATTTTAAAATTAAATAAATTTTAAACTTTGTATATGAAACTTATTGATAAATTCCTCTTCAGAAATCTAGATAGACCCACCAGGCCCAATCTTATACCAAGAACGGTCCGTTTACTTGGACCCTTAATAATACGTGTCTGAAGCGAGTATGCGTAAATTTCTTCTAATCCTGAAGAAAGAAAACAAAGGAATGTTGTGAGTTCCTAAAAAAGACTTGTCCATTGACCTCCTTCCACTCAACTACAACAGTTGTACAGTACAACAACATCAGCAGGACACTTTCGTAATTAACAAAGTACTACGTGACCAGGATCATATTCTTTTTTTTATCACATTTTCATTTCCCTCTTTCTATCTAACATGTATAATAGAATTTTCAATCTTTCACCAAATTTAAATTTGATAAAAATTTTAGTAAAAATTTAATTAATTTTTTTTATTAAACTTGTATAAAATTAAGGAAGAAACAAAGACTCTGTTTGGTGAAGCTTTAGAAAGTTAGTTCCAAAGCTTCATTTGAATATAATGTTTGTTTAGGATTTTCAAAAATTAATTCCACACTCACTTTTGAAAACGCGGTCGGAGGCGGAAAAATTTGGGCTACTGGTCGTCCGGCCGGTTGACTGGAACAGTGCAAATATATATTGTATGGGGGTTCAAGATTAGAGGAGTGATTAGAGAGGCAAAACTATACTAATGGTCCAATGATGGTGGAAGTGTCTTGAGAATGAACATCAGTAACTATCTGGGAATTGAAGAGTGTGTAGCTAGGTGAGGGTGAAGCAAGTGGCTCAAGAAGAAGACAATGGCAGTGCCAAAATGGGCAGCATCTCCCCCAAATCTCCAAAATTCTTCCTGTTGAACCTTGGGAAATAGGTCTTATTTATAGGCTTTTCCTTGGCACCAAGAGAACACCAAGTGGCCAAATAGAAAGAGGACATGTGTCCCAGAGGATCACACAGAATATTCTGCCTTGAGCTACCAGACTGAAGGTGTCACATGTCCCTCTGTATGTACTGTGTACTATCTGTTTGCCTCCGCAACTACCTTTTTTAGCCTCGGCAAGTGTAGTTGCGACGGGAGCGTTTGGTGCTGCAACTTCCTTTTGAGCCTCCGCAAGTGCAGTTACGGCGGGAGTGTTTGCCTCTACACTTGCCTTCTCAGCTTGAACCTTAGCAAGTGTACTTGCAGCGGTGAACCTCGCCGCTGCACTTGCCTTCTTAGTTCTATTTTGCCAGTACATGCATTCTCATGACTCCATTAGTCTCCTATCGACTATGTTCGTGCCCACCTCAGCGAAGCCTCCACTCTTAGCTACATAACCACAAACTCCCTAGCTTATCAAGGTGAAGGCTACAGCCAAGCCTGCTATTAGCCATGCTGCGCCTTAGTACCAAGCCCAAGGGGGCTTCCTTAGTCCTGTCTGTGCGACTAAGGTAGGTCTATGACCTGGGAAATGGGAAGGGAGTCCCTTATGTTCAGGATACCCTGCTCCCATCTTCGCGGGGTTGCCACGGTAAACTAGTATTTCTGGGCCTGTTATCAGCTCCAACCAGTAAGTCTTGGGGCCTGCTATCAGTGCCAAGTTAATAAACTTTGGGGCCTGTTATCAGTGCCAAGCATTAGCCTCTACTTGCAGAGGGAAGCCTTTTTCAAAGGCTGCTATCACCTTGGTAGGATATTCTCTCTACAACTTAGTTGCTGCGGTAACCATTTCCCGTGGCGAGTCCAAACGGCAGAACCGAGAATATTAGAGATGGCGACGCCGACATAATGCCTCTGCAACTTGGGCGCTGCAAGTACTGCCTCTGTAACTTAGTTGCTTCGATTTTCTCCTTTCCTCAGCAATTCCAGATGGCTGTGGTACCGACATTACTTGGAATGGCGGCGGCACCGACATTACTTGAAATGGCGGTGCTGAGACGAAGTGCCTCATCAACTTGGTTGTTGCAAGTATTGCCTCTGCAACTTAGTTGCTTCGATTTTCTCCTTTCCTCAGCAATTCCAGATGGCTGTGGTACCGATATTACTTGGAATGGCGGCAGCACCGACATTACTTGAAATGGCAGCGCTGAGACGAAGTGCCTCCTCAACTTGGTCGCTGCAAGTGTTGCCTCTGCTACTTAGTTACTTCGGCTTTCTCTTTCCCTCAGCAACTTCGGATAGCGGTGAAACCGAAGATATTAGGGATAGCGACAAGTGCCTCCGCAACTTGGTTGCTGCAAGTGTTGCCTAGGTAACTTAGTTGCTTCGGCTTTCTCTTTCCCTCAGCAACTTCGGATGGTGGCAGAACCGAAGATTTAGGAATGGCGGCGCTGAGGCAAAGTGCCTCAGCAACTTTCCCGCTGCACATGTTCCCTCCGCAACTTGACTGCTGCAGGTGTTGCCTCCACAACTTAACTTAGGCATCGTGGAGTCTGCTTGAACCCTTGGCGGGTCGGACTTGCTTCGGCCCACTTCCCTTAGGCTTTAGCCTATGCTCCTTTAATCATTCCTAGTTACCTAACAGAGGCGACCTCCACACTTAGGTCCATACTTAGTTTGGACTTTAATTTCTAACCCTCTACATTTGCCTCCTGCGCGCATGGAGAACATGTGCTTTTTTGCGCGTGCATAATGTTAGTCTTTAAGTGAACCTCACCGATAATGTTTCTTCACTTAGTACTCCTTTAACTTTGGTTGCATAAATGTGTCTTTCTTTGTCTAGGGTCTGTTCATCTCAAAGAGGGACAATGTCTCTGCTATTACTCCCTTTGGCTCAGGCAGCTCATCCAGTATTGAGGGACTTTCTTCAGACTTCAATGATGGTGATGATGTACCGCTTGGCTTGCTGCTTCATCGATCCAAAACTTAAAGCATAATGACTTCTGGCACTGAAAGGGGTAATAATAGTAGTCATAAGGAGCTTCCTTAATGAAGATGTAGAGGTAGTAGAAGGTGGTGGTAGAGACTTCGTTCTTGGGACCCCTAGAGCTGATCATAGGGTGAACATATCTCTTGGGTTGGAACTACTCAATGTGGAGGTTGCTTATGGGTTCTTCTCCTGCCCAGTCTCTACTAGTTTCACATGCTGAGGTTGTTGTAACCCAAATTGCCGCAGAAGTTGAAAACATTATGGCTGAGTTTAGTATTGCCAATCTAGGCTTGGCTCGCTTGGCGGAGTTGGCTATGAACTTAGAGGCTGCCGCTGCTACCGTTGAAACTTCTGATCCCATTGCCTTTGCAACTTCTGTGCGGTATACTGGTATCTTTGGGCCTGTTATTAATTTTAACCAGTGGGCCTTGGGGCCTGCTATTAGCACCAAACTAGTGAGCTTTGGGGCCTGCTATTAACGCCGAGCTAAAAATGACTTTGGGCAAGCTTATGGAAGGTGCTAAGGCAAACCTCAACGAGCTTGAGGGAAATGGCTTGAACTTGTCCTAGATGAAAGCAAGGCTCCAGGTGGTTGATGGGTTCCTTGAGCACGCTAGCCATGAATGCTTTTTTGGAGGAGACCATCAGAGATTGAGAGAGTGCCTTCAAGTAACATCACCAAAACTTAACTCGGTTCAGGGAGAAAGATTTTGCTCTTATTGCTCAGCTGCCTCAGGATGTTGGTTTGACAGACTCCTTGATGAAGGGTCTGATATGATGTAGTTCTCTTTTCGCCTTGTCTTTTCTCTGTCACAACTTCTTTTCAAACATTGTAATCATGTTCTGGAAGTTTGACTTTTATGAAAAGTATGGATGTTTGGTAGTACTTTTAAGTTTCATTTCTTTGCCCTCCTTACATTGCTTTTACATAGCTTCGAAAGATAAGCAAAGCTCTTGTAGTGAACAAAATTTCATCATGACTAAGATTTTACATGGATGAAATTTCACTAAGTATGGAAAACTTTTCCTTACACTAAGTGTTTACAGGAGTAACAGGTTTACTAAGTGTATGACACTCTCTTTACACTTTGCTTTGGAAATATTAACAAAGAAACTCATAACTCTTTTCTGGACAAAACAAATTAAGGAAAATATTCTTTAACATACTTGGCGTTGATAGTGCCAGTTCTGAACCCATTATCTACCCTTGTCAACTTGTAGTACCCATTGCTGCTTGCCTCAACAACTTTGTAACGGCCTTCCCATCTGGGTGAGAACTTGGGGATTGGTTGCCCCCGCATGATTACATCCACTATTTTCCATATTAAGTCTCATTTCTTGAACTTTCTGTGTTGAACAGATTAATTGTAGGCATGGGCTATGGATTGATGATACTTTTCCATTGCCCGCGAGGCCCGATCTCTTCTTTCTTCAGCTGCCTCTATGTCATTCTTCCTACTGTCTAGAACTAAGTGTACTGACATAGCCATTCTTGCTTAGGGTACTGCCAACTCAACTGGTAACACAGCTTCGACCCATACACTAGGGAAAATGGGGTTGCCTGAGTTGGCTTTTTTCTTTGACGTTCTATATGCCCTGAGCGCTACGGGGAGTTGTTCAGACCATGTGCCCCCTGCTTCATCCATCATTTTACTTAGTATTCGGATGAGGGTTTTGTTGGTTGCCTCAGCTTGTCCGTTCCCTTAGGGGTAGTATGGACTAGACTTGTGATGCTTAATTTTGTAGGCATCCAGCAGTCTTCCCACATGGCGATTTACAAAAGGAGTTCCATTGTCAGACAACATCACTTTGAGTATGCCAAACCTGCAGATTATGTTCTCTTTGATGAACTTGGCTACCCTTGCCCCATCTGCCTTCCTCATTGGTATAGCCTCTACCCACTTGGTGCTAACTTCAGTTGCTGCAAGTATACATCTGTATCCTTTGGACTGTTGCGCTATAGGACCTACCAAGTGAAATGCCCAGGTATGGAACGGATAAGGAGTCTTGATGTTGTGCAGTTCAACTGCCGGTGCATGTATCAAATTCCCAAACTTCTGACAGGACTGGCATCTCCTCACAAAGTTTTTAGCATCTTCTTCCATTGTTGGCTAGTAGTAGCCGAGGTGAATGAGATGTCCATATAACCGCTGTCCTCCTTGATGCTCTGTCTTGTGGGTTTCCCTCAGCACCTCGTTTGCCTCATCTTTTGATAAGCACACTAAAGGCTCCCCTTCGAAACTTTTTCGGTACAGCTTGCCCTAGTCAAGGAAGAAGCGGATGGCTCGCCTCTTGACCCTGATTGCATCGGCTTTATTCTCAGGCAGTGTGCCATTTCCCAGATAGTCAATATATGGCTGCCTCTATTCTTCATTGTTTAAGAAATGGGCTTCCTCTTCCTTAGGGTGGGACTGGCACTTCGCGCATTGTCTTTGCAATTCAGTACTCTCTTTTTCCATCTCTGGCCAGTAGTACCCTTGCCTCTGTATCCGTCGGTATAGACTGATATCTCCATCTCCACAAGACTTAGCATGGATCTGCTTAAGTTTGTTAGTTGCTTCTTGCTTATCGACGCACTTTGCTAGCAAGTTATTGGGACCGCAAAAATACAACTCTTCTCTGAGGAGCAGAAAAGTTTTGCTGGTCTGATTGCTCCCTAGCCAGTTTTTAGCTGTTGGATTATATCTGCTTTCCACCCCTCAACATCTTCCTCTGCATGTTCTTCAGTTAGCACTGCTGGTGTTGTCCTTTTCTCGATGACGATGGCTATACTATCATCTGGTATCTCCACCTTTGCCTCTAGTGTAGCTAAGGCATCGAGAAAACGGTTATGTGTTCGAGGGGTATGCTGGATTTGGACATCATCAAACTGAGTGAGCAACCTTTGAACTATAGCGTGATATGGGGCCAACAGAGGCTCCTTCAAGGCGAAATTACCCATCGTTTGCTTAACAACTAACTTGAAGTCGCCCTAGATTTTTAACTTGTGGATGCCCTTCTTTTGGGTAGCTATCTGACCCAGTATCAACGCTTCATATTCAGCCTCGTTGTTTGAACATTCGAAGTGAAGCTTATATGACAGATGAAACTTCCATCCTTCTTGACTAGTTAGTGTGATGCCAGCTCCACCTTTCCCAGCTCCGAAGGCTCCATCAAATTTTAAGTCCTAATAAGTCTCAACTACAGCTGTTGAGACATGGACCTCACCTGGTAGGGATATCTCCGCAGGTTCATGTTCACCGGACAGGAACTGGGCCAGTAAGTCTGCAAGTGTTTGGCTCTTAATAGCCTTGGGAGTAATGCAAGTGATATCATATTCTGTTAGAGCCAAGAGCCATCTTGCCATTCTCCCAGTCAGAGCGGGCTTGCTCAGCAAGTAGCGAACGGGATCACTCCGGGTCACAACTTGGATGGAGTGTGCCAAAAAGTAGTGGCGTAACTTCTGCGCTGTGAAGATTAAAGCTAGGTGTAGATCGCCCGGAACTCTGCTCCGCGCGCGATGGCGCGAATCGTTGTTCTTAGCTACCACAGTTCAGACTCGTGTCACGGTTCTGAATCTAATCTCACAAAGTGCAATGTAAGACTGATAATTCTCCAAAGAGTCCAAATCTGGCAAATCATTTTGAAAAATTGATTTTAATCAAAAAAAAGCGCCAAACATGGACTGCTTTGCCAGATTTCAGAGTCGCCACCTAAATATTTTGTTTTGGGGAAATTTAGAAAACCCTGACTCGTGCCTAAGGCCACGTGCCCGCCATCACCAAAGTTGCCTCGGCTTAGGAACTTGGGTACGAGGGGAGAAGGTCATGAAATGAGCACCCCCGCTCGCCCGATCAAAGGATCGGCCTTTACTAACATGATATGTTGTTTTTGAAAACACATGCGCTCTTATTCTGGTTATTAATCTAGCATTACTATGTGATGCGCACAGCATACAAGTATAGACTAAATCGCTCGAGTTGGAACAAAACATCTCATGTTTATTTGTTTGAAAATGGTTTTGAAAGTGCTACTCGCAAGTAGGCTAAGACGTGGATTTGCTACCCTCAAGTGGGCTTAGAAAACATGATTTTGCCACTTCAAGTGGGCTTAAAACGCACATTCATCGAGTTGTTCCAATTTAGGCAATCAAACCTCCACCCACAGGCATTCAAGCAGTTATAGCAATTAAGCACATAGCCTCATGGCAAGCATGCTATCATGGCAGTCACTTACACACATGCAAAGATGCTAAAGCGTAAAAGCTTACCTAGTATTCCGAGCCAAAACAAAAGCTATGTTAGAAATCAATGCATGATCCTAGCTATGTTAAGAATGCCTAATGCAACACATGCGAAATGCGACTAAGATAGGCTCGGCTATTCTAAGATGTCATGTGAATGCGACTAGATAACATGTATTCAAATTGGTATTGAAATACAATGCAGTTAGTATGATGCGCCGAGCCCGATGCATGAAAGACAGATGAATGAATACAAACATGCGAAGCATAAGTATGCTAATTGAAACATGCCCTAAAACTAACCATCAAAAGCTGGTAAATAAAAGGGAGAAAGACGTGGGGTTGGAAGACATGCATTACACACGCGCACACTTATTACAAAGTTCGCCCTCTCAATGGAGGGTCCGAATAATGAGCTAACTAGCAAATTCTAAGCTAATTAAACGAACTAATCTAATTAATCTAATTAAACTAGTTATTACACAACAAATTGAATGATTAGCTACAACTTTAATTAATTAACAAATTAACTAAGTTAGCAACTAACTAAACATGTAAACTATATGCAGTAGGCTGCCTCAGCCCTGCCTTGAACGATAAGGGATGCATGCTCGGTCGCTTCACTCAGAAATCCATCGATATGCCCTAATTTGCCTCTATTTGCATTTGATTTCAGAACACTACAAGAGCCTCCAGATAATTTCTACTCCACCATGGAGACTTCCAGGAGTATGGCCGACCACTTTTTGGTGGTGTAGACCACCTGCCGACCACCCAAACTTGCTGCAGACCATAAAAAGTGGTCGGCCAGCCACTTTTTCTGGTCTGCCGACCAGAAAATCCTGCCAAGCTCTATTTTGCTGCAACAGAGAACAAGAAGGGGCATAGCAATGTATTTGCAAGATATGTGTGCATGACCACCCTCCCTATCATTTCTTAAGCTCAAGGGAGTGCGGTTCTCGACTCTCGGGCCACCAACCGAGCATCGCAATGCACGATGGCCGAGAAGCCAAAATTGCACATTTTAATGTAAATGAATGCACAAATAACACATAAGAGCCTTAACCTCTATCATGTAAAATCAAGAGGGTCGGCGACCGAGAATTGAGGCACGTTTCATCACTTCAAGTATGAAACGTCCCTCGTTTCTCGTATTTGGATCAAGGCCCGATCCAAACACAATGCAATGCATGCAATATGCTAAACCTATCAATGCTAATGGCATGCAAACAATGCTAATGCAACATGAGCATACAAACACCATACAATGCAACATGCGACCACAATGCAAGGTAACAACATGCAATGCTATGTAACAACATGCAAACAACATGCTCTTCTATGAGTGCTAGAATGGCATGCTCAAGATTCTATCATGCAAACAATGCATGCATGGCAAACTTAAAAGCTAAGGTGTCACGACCCAAACCCGCTCCTATGGGTTTAGCATCGCAACCGGCCAGTAATCTATGATTACCAAAGGCCTGCTTGACAGTAATACAGAGTAAGGGGTTGCCGGAAGCCAAACAGTAAATAAGAGATGTCCAATGAGCTGTGACAGACTGGATGCAAAAAGACTTTCATAACCAAAACATATATACATACGTCATATACAAACATCCAGGTTAGGGACCAAATCCTTTCACCATAACTGTACAGCCAACTCTTAAACATTTGTTACAGATCAGAGACAAAAAGGTGAAACTGAGACACCCCAAAAATGGCCTTAGCTTGAACGAACTTGGAACCTCGAAGTGAGGCACAAAGGTTGGCTTGACAAAATGGGAGCTTAACTTGATGCTCCTAGCTTCGGCCCGGTGCCTGGACACCTGCATATAAATATAAACAGTGAGCTAAAGCCCAGTGAATAACATATGTGTAAAGGGGTTAAGAATGGATGTCCTTTCAGTAATTAAAACAGTCATTTGCATCAGTAAATCAGTTATTAAATCAGTGGCTCATATTTCATGCCATAACAGTTATTTAGAAACCATAATAGTCATATGTGGTACATCCAATAGCAAAACAGTACAGTAGGTCTTAACAGACCGAACAGTCAGTTGATGGCCATCATAACCGTAAACAGTAGTAGTTCCAG
Source organism: Camellia granthamiana (assembly GCA_036172215.1). Classification (NCBI taxonomy): domain Eukaryota; kingdom Viridiplantae; phylum Streptophyta; class Magnoliopsida; order Ericales; family Theaceae; genus Camellia; species Camellia granthamiana. The sequence continues at coordinate 127,200,193 of CM069908.1, read as the reverse complement.
ACATTGGAACTGACAGAAATCTCTGTACCAGTAGCAGTAATAGTACAGTAACAGTAAGTTGCTATGGATGCCACGAATACAGTTCACAAATAGGAGAAACATTCATTCAGTAAACAATGCCATTTCAGAAAGCAGTATAATCAATCGTTCGAAAATAATTATAATTGAACGTATCTTTACAATATTGTTACTCACAGAGTATTGGGCTACAGACAGGCTAGTCAGCATCCTCGGGTGCCAGCCCTACATAGTTGCAGAATGAACACACACTAAGTTACACACTTGGGATCAATAATTTAGCCCCTTAACTTGACTCGGTGTGGTTCTATAACATTATTCTCATTAAGATGCCTTAAACTTGGCCTAAGAATGCCTAGGATGGAATGAGGATGCAAAGATGTACTTTAAAACACTTTTCAAAATTTTTTGCTGAAATAGGGGTCTCGCTCGAGCGTGACTTTCTTCACTCGAGCGAGCTTACCAAAACAGAGGGGTCGCTCAAGCGTAGACTCCCTCGCTCGAGCGGTCTGTAAAAATGCAAAAGTACTGGTTGTCGAAATTCTCCGCTCGATGCTCGCTCGAGCGTGAGACACAGAGCTTCGCTCAAGCGCAGGTCTCGTTGCTCGAGCGTGCGTCTGTGTCCACAAAAACCTGAGAGCTTGCAATCTACGCTCGAGCCAGCATTCCGTCGCTCGAGCGGAATTCAGAAAACAAAGGTGCTTGCTCGAGCGTGGAATCCTTCGCTCGAGCGAGGAAGCCAAAATCTGGGTTTTTCAGATTTGCCTCCCAAGCTCAAACCAAGAATTAAACTTATCAAAACTCGACCTTTTAGGCCAATTTTCTGGAAAACACTTGGAAACTCATACTACAACATGTTTTTGAAGATCAATCTATAAAATCAAGCCCAAAGGTAAGCCAATTGAACACCAATTTCAAAGAAACTTCAAGAATAAAACTTAAATACAACATGCATGATTCCCCTTGAATTCCAACACTTCAAACCAAGATTAAATTGGCAATTTGATAGAAAGACATGGTGAATTTCTAGAATACAACCATGATATGACCATGCATGCAAGAATTCCATGAAAAACAACCTCAAAACTCCAAAATAAGGACATGCATGTATGGATTAATTCTTAAACCAACACCTTAAGCCAATTCTTGACTCTATACTCCAATCTTCCCATGAATCATGCAAGTAACAACTTAAATTCAAAATTAAGAAGATGAATTTCCTACCTTAGGTCTTGAATTCTAAGTAAGGAAGCCCAAATATGCAAATTCCCTTCAATTCCTCTTATTTTCCAAGCAACTCTTTGATGAAATCAAAATTTTCTTCTACCCTCCCTCTCTCTCTCAGTTTGGTCTAGAGAAAGTGGCTGAGGAATGGTGTATCAAAATGTGTGAATTAAGCCTCAAAGATGCTTTTGGAAGTGGCCCACTAGTGGCAATTTGGTAGTAAATGCAAACTAATGTAATTTAACATTATTAAATGTAATTTAATCATTCCAAATTGGATTTTTAATTAAACATACCATAAAATCACATAAATCCTAATTAGCACATAACACTAATCAATTTTTGATTCGGTCGCCGATAAGACCTTCAATTCGCAGTTTGAAATTAAAACATGAACAGATCATTAAATGACAAACAGATAGAAATGCAATTAAAGCAACAAACTCATGTAATCAGTTCAGAATTTCAGCTTAATCAATTACTTATCATGCTCAATCACAGTTTAACACTAATCAGAGATGAGGGTTGTCACAGTCTTCCCTCCTTAAAAACAGTTTGGTCCGCCAAACTCGAATTACCTTCATTTCGGAAGAACACTTGATTCAGGGGGAACAGTTCAGGATATCTTTTCATCATATCGTCTTCCCTTTCCCAAGTGGCATAAACGCCACCATGGTTCTACCAGTCCACTTTCACTAACGGAATTTCCTTATTTCTCAACTTCTTGATTCGTTGGTTTACAACCTGAATAGGCCGTTTTTTATAAGTGTAATCATCACTCAATACCACATGGGTAGGCTCAATAACATGGAATGGATCTCGAAGATAATCCCTCAACATTGAAATATGGAAGACATTATGCATATGCTCCATTTCAGGAGGAAGCGCTACTTGGCATGCCACTGGATTAATCTTTTCAATGATTTCATACGGTCCAACATATCTCAGTGCCAGCTTACCCTTGACTCCAAAGCGAGTCTGTCCTTTCATTGGTGTCACTTTAACAAAAACATGATCACCCACTTCATATTCCCTGTCTCACCTTCGGACATCCGCATAACTTTTTTGTCGGCTTTGTGCGGTTTTCAGTCTTTGTTGAATCAATTTCACCTTTTCTGTGGTCTCATGTACAATCTCGGGCCCAAGTAAAGGCCCGTCTCCAACTTCTGCCCAGCAAATAGGAGATCGACATTTTCTGCCATATAAAGCCTCGAAAGGCACCATACTAATGCTCGAGTGAAAGCTGTTGTTGTAGGCAAATTCAGCTAAAGGTAAATGGCTTTCCCAATTTCCCTAGAAATCAAGAACACACATACGCAGTAAGTCTTCCAGAGTCTGGATGGTTCTTTCTGATTGGCCATTTGTCTGAGGATGTTATGCACTGCTCAGTCTCAATTCAGTACCCAATGCTGTCTGTGGACTTTGCCAAAATCTCGATGTAAACTTCGAGTCCCTATCAGAAACAATAGACACAGGCACTCCATGCAATCTAACAATCTCATCAATATAAATTGTAGCCAATTTGTTCGCATTGTAAATTGTTTTGACAGGTAAGAAGTGAGTAGATTTAGTCAATCGATCAACAATAACCCAAATTGAATCCATAGCTTTACTGGAGCGAGGTAAACCAACAATGAAATCCATAATAATATGTTCCCATTTCCACTCCGTATTGGTAAGGGCTGAAGTAAGCCTGCAGATCGTTGATGTTTGGCTTTGACTTGTTGGCAATGTAGACATTTCGACACAAAGTCAGCAATCTCTTCCTTCATTCTCGGCCACCAAAAATTGAGTTTCAAGTCTTGGTACATTTTAGTGTTTCCTGGATGGATAAAAAGTTTTGAATTGTGGCCTTCTTGCAAAATTCGCCTTTTCAGTTCAGAGTCATTTGGTACACACAACATTCCCTGGAATTTCAATACATTGTTTTCGAATTTAAAGCCCGGCCTCAGTTTGGATTCCCGTTCATCAATGATCTTTCTCAGAAAGTCATCTTGGTGTTGTTTCTCTTTAATCTCTTCAATAAGTGCCGGTTGAGCAGAAATAGCAGCCAATGTCCCACCTTATTCTCGTAAAACAATCTCAGCTTCAAATTTTTCAAGATCACATAACAGTTCTTTCTGTCCGGTGAGTAAACAGGTCAAATTCCCAATTGATTTCCAACTAAGTACGTCAGCAACGGTGTTAGATTTCCCTGGATGATACAAAATTTGCAAGTCATAGTCTTTTATCAGTTCTAACCATCTCCGCTGCCTCATGTTCAACTCTTTCTGTGTAAAGAAATACTTCAAACTCTTGTGGTCTGTGTACACTTCACATGTTGCCCCATATAAGTAGTGGCGCCAAATTTTCAATGCAAATACCACTGCGGCAAATTCTAAATCATGAGTTGGGTAATTCTTTTCATGCTGTCTCAATTGTCGGGAAGCATACGTAATAACTTTACCATTCTGCATTAATACACATCCCAAACCCTTATAAGAAGCATCACTAAAAATAGTAAATCCATCCGTACCTGAGAGTAGGGTAAGAATCGGTGCAGTCACAAGTCGAGTCTTTAACTCTTGGAAAGCTATTTCTCTCTGATCGGCCCAGTCAAATGATATCCCCTTTTGAGTCAATTGGGGCAATGGTAGAGCGATTTTGAAGAAATCTTTCACAAACCTTCTGTAGTACCCGGCTAAGCCCAAGAAACTTCGAACTTCCGTAACATTAGTTGGTCTAGGCCAATTCACCACTACTTCAATCTTCTGTGGGTTAACTGAAATGCCATCCTTACTAATCACATGTCCCAAAAACATCATATTATCAAGCCAAAATTCACACTTTGTTAGTTTGTATACAATTTCTGTTCTCTTAAGGTCTGTAAAGCAATTCTCAAATGTCGTTCGTGTTCTTCCTTATTCTTGGAGTAAATCAAAATGTCATCTATAAAGACAACCACAAATTCATCGAGGAATGGTTTAAAAACTCTGTTCATAAGGTCCACAAATGCAGCAGGCGCATTAGTAACTCCGAAAGGCATAACAAGAAATTCATAATGTCCGTACCTCGTTCGAAAGGCAGTCTTTTTAATGTCCTCTGTTTTGACTTTCAACTGGTGATATTCGGATCTAAGGTCAATCTTGGAGAAGACTTGAGCACCCTGTAACTAGTCAAATAAATCATCAATACGAGGCAGTGGGTATTTGTTTTTCACTGTTACCTTGTTCAACTCACGGTAGTCAATGTAGAGTCTTAGTGAGCCGTCTTTCTTTTTCACAAATAAAATCGGTGCGCCCCACGGTGAAGTACTGGACCTGATGAACTTCTTATCCAACAACTCTTGCAGCTGAATTTTCAGTTCTTTCAATTCGGTAGGTGCCATTCTGTACGGAGCTTTGGAAACTGGCTGTGTACCCGGTAACACTTCGATAGTGAACTCATTCTTCCTATTGATCAAATCCCCTGGCAAATCATCTGGAAAAGCATCTGGGAATTCCCTGACTATAGGAATACTGTCCACATTAGCTTTAGTATCAGTAGGTACAGTCAATATACAACATAGATACACTTTACACCCCTTCTTGATTAATTTGAATGCTTTCATGGACGAAATCAGATATGGGGGAGGTACTACACCAACTCCGTTAAACACAAATTCAGGTAAACCAGGTGGATGGAAAACAACTTGTTTCGTTACACAGTCTATGGTAGCATGATATTTTGTTAACCAGTCCATTCCCAAAATTACATCGAAATGATCAAAGTTCAAAGGCAGTAAATCAATATACAAATGTACATCCCCAACAACAATCTCACATGCAGGATACACATAAGCACAAGTCATGGATCCCCTAGTAGGTGAAGATACAGCTAGCAAATAGTTCATGGGTTCCAGTGGTCTACTTAATTTTCGTGAAAAAACATGCGAGACAAATGAATGTGTAGACCCCGAATCAATCAGAATATATGCATTTTGAGCACAAATTGAGAGTATACCTGACACAACTGTCTCGGTGTTCTACACATCTCCCGGTACAAGTGCAAACACCCGGCCTTGCCTTAAAGGCTCTTTTCCAGTAGCTTTGGGATTGGGTTTTGGTGTAGCAGTTGATGCTGCGGCACTAGCTGCAGATTTACTATTGCCTTGAGACGTGGAAGGGCAATCTTTAACCATGCGGCCCACCTTGCCACACCTATAACAAGCACTAGAAATTTTATAGCAAACCCCTTTGTGCCTCTTGTCACACTCTGAACAGGGCGGTATGGAATTGTTACCCTGGTTAGAACTGTTCGAAGACCCTGTGTTTTGCTTTTTATTCAATGAACTGTTCCGACCTTTCTTAAACTTAAAGCCCCGTCTCTTACCGCACCACTCAGTCGCTGGTGTTTCAGTCTGTTTTAATGCTTTGATATTCGACTCAGCTATTATTGCTCGGTCAAGAACATCCACATATTTGAGTAACTTCAGAACATTGATTCGATCAAGTATTTCTACATTAAGCCCGCCTTCAAACTTTCTGGCCTTTTTGTAATCAGTATTAACCATGTGTGGCACATATCTGGCGAGTTCAGTGAACTTAGATTCATATTCAGCTACTGACATGGTACCTTGCTTCAACTGTTCAAACTCAGTTACCTTGCGGTCTCGGACACACTGGGGAAAGTATTTTTCAAAGAAGGCTTCTTTAAACTGAGCCTAAGTCAAAGCATTATTGGCATCACGAACAAGCATCCACCATCGTCTAGCCTCTTCTTGCAAAGTAAAGGTAGCCAGTAATACCTTGTGTGCTTCAAAACACGAAAACACTTCAAACAACTTTTCAGTTTCTAGAACCCAGGCTTCGGCCTTTAGTGGTTCAAGGCCTTCTTGGAACGTTGGTGGTTTCATTTTGCTGAACTTCTGTGTCAAAGCAATTATATCATCATTAATATTTTGTTCTGGCTGTACTGGAGGAGGTGGGGGCTGTTGGTTCTATTGTTGCCTTAGGGCCTCAATCAACAATTCAACCGTTCTTTCCAACCTTGCCATTCTTGCCTCAGATGATTCAGATTCATCGGCATTTCTTGCATTCTCCATTTCACTATATGCAATATGGTAACAATAAACATAGAAAGTTGCTGACTTAAGCACATTGGCACATTAGCACATATATTCATATCATGGCCACACACACTTTCACATGCTCATGCAATGCCCTAATTACTTTTCTAGGACATCCTATAGCTCATTTGGACACGTGTGTCCGGTATAACTCGTGCTCTGATACCACTTTGTCACGACCCAAACCCGCCCCTATGGGTTTAGCATCGCAACCGGTCAGTAATCCGTGATTACCAAAGGCCTGCTTGATAGTAATACAGAGTAAGGGGCTGGCAGAAGCCAAACAGTAAATAAGAGATGTCCAATGAGCTGTGACAGACTGGATGCAAAAAGACTTTCATAACCAAAACATATATACATACGTCATATACAACCATCCAGGTTAGGGACCAAATCCCTTCACCATAACTGTACAGCCAAGTCTTAAACATTTATTACAGATCAGAGACAAAAGGGTGAAACTGAGACACCCCAAAAATGGCCTTAGCTTGAACGGACTTGGAACCTCGAAGTGAGGCACAAAGGTTGGCTTGACAAAACGGGAGCTTAACTTGACGCTCCTAGCTTCGGCCCGGTGCCTGGACACCTACATATAAATATAAACAGTGAGCTAAAACCCAGTGAATAATATATGCGTAAAAGGGTTAAGAATAAATATCCTTTCAATAATTAAAATAGTCATTTGCATCAGTAAATCAGTTATTAAATCAGTGGCTCATATTTCATGCCACAACAGTTATTTAGAAACCATAATAGTCATATGTGGTACATCCAATAGCAAAACAGTACAGTAGGTCTTAACAGACCGAACAGTCAGTTGATGGCCATCATAACCGTAAACAGTAGTAGTTCCAGACATTAGAACTGACAGAGATCTCTGTAACAATAGCAGTAACAGTACAGTAACAGTAAGTTGCTATGGATGCCACGAATACAGTTCACAAATAGGAGAAACATTCATTCAGTAAACAATGCCATTTCAGAAAGCAGTACAATCAATCATTCGAAAATAATTATAATTGAACGTGTCTTTACAACATTGTTACTCACAGAATACTGGGCTACAGACAGGCTAGTTAGCGTCCTCGGGTGCTAGCCCTACATAGTTGCAGAATGAACACACACTAAGTTACACACTTGGGATCAATAACTTAGCCCCTTAACTTGACTCGGTGTGGTTCTATAACATTATTCTCATTAAGATGCCTTAAACTTGGCCTGAATGCCTAGGATGAAATGAGGATGCAAAGATGTACTTTAAAACACTTTTCAAAATTTTTTGCTAAAACAAGGGTCTCGCTCGAGCGTGACTTTCTTCGCTCGAGCGAGCTTACCAAAATAGAGGGGTCGTTCGAGCATAGACTCCCTCGCTCGAGCGGTCTATAAAAATGCAAAAGTACTGGTTGTTGAAATTCTCCGCTCGATGCTCGCTCGAGCGTGAGACACAGAGCTTCGCTCAAGCGCAGGTCTCGTCGCTCGAGCATGTGTTTGTGTCCACAAAAACCTGAGAGCTTGTAATCTACGCTCGAGCCAACATTCCGTCGCTCGAGCGGAATTCAGAAAATAAAGGTGCTCGCTCGAGCGAGGAAGCCAAAATCTAGGTTTTCCAGATTTGCCTCCCAAGCTCAAACCAAGAATTAAACTTATCAAACTCGACCATTTGGGCCAATTTTCTGGAAAATACTTGGAAACTCATACTACAACATGTTTTTGAAGATCAATCTGTAAAATCAAGCCCAAAGGCAAGCCAATTGAACACTAATTTCAAAGAAACTTCAAGAATAAAACTTAAATACAACATGCATGATTCCCCTTGAATTCCAACACTTCAAACCAAGATTAAATTGGCAATTTGATAGAAAGACATGGTGAATTTCTAGAATACAACCATGATATGACCATGCATGCAAGAATTCCATGAAAAACAACGTCAAAACTTCAAAATAAGGACATGTATGTATGGATTAATTCTTAAACCAACACCTTAAGCCAATTCTTAACTCTATGCTCCAATCTTCCCATGAATCATGTAAGTAACAACTTAAATTCAAAATTAAGAAGATGAATTTCCTACCTTAGGTCTTGAATTCTAAGTATGGAAGCCCAAATATGCAAATTCCCTTCAATTCCTCTTATTTTCCAAGCAACTCTTGATGAAATCAATTTTTTTTCCTACTCTCCCTCTCTCTCTCTCGGTTTGGTCTAGAGAAAGTGGCTGAGGAATGGTGTATCAAAATGTATGAATTAAGCCTCAAAGATGCTTTTGGAAGTGGCCCACTAGTGGCAATTTGGTAGTAAATGCAAACTAATGTAATTTAACATTATTTAATCTAATTTAATCATTCCAAATTGGATTTTTAATTAAACCTACCATAAAATCACATAAATCCTAATTAGCACATAATACTAATCAATTTCTGATTCGGTCGCCGATAAGACCTTTAATTCGCAGTTCGAAATTAAAACATGAACAGATCATTGAATGACAAACAGATAGAAATGCAATTAAAGCAACAAACTCATGCAATCAGTTCAGAATTTTAGCTTAATCAATTACTTATCATGCTTAATCACAGTTTAACACTAATCAGAGGTGAGGGTTGTCATATAAGGCCTCAAGGCAAATGAAGTGCATCATACATAAAGCATGCAAGACAATGCTCAAATGGCCAAACCAAACATGGACAGACCTGAGGTACTTCAAAACAGTGGCCAAAACTCAACAAAACCTAGGCACAAAGAGCATGGAATACACATTCAACTCATGGCTCGTAAGCAAGGCATAAAGGCACAACTCTTAGACACAATTAAAGAGTGACATGCATGCGAATATGACAATGCTATATGCTCTGAAATGAAGTGTTAAATGATGTCAAATCATCCAAACAATACAAATGAGGCATGCTAGAAGGCCTAGAGCATAAGGCTAGTTAAGAGCAATACACAAGGAGCATGCAATACTAAGCTTAAACCACTAAACCAACTCTGGACAGAGCTTAACCATGCCAAGTTAAGGGTCAAGAACATGCTGAAATGGAGCTCAAGAGCTTAGGCACACATGCATACACAATGGCTCACTTTTAAGGCATAAAGCACAACTCACCAAAAGCATTGAAATAGTGAAACATGAGAGAGTATGGCCACATTACACACACTGAAATCATGTTAGAGATGAGGCCAAAGCATGCAAACAACTCGAGTAAGCCATGTTAGAGACCATGAAACTCAAAGCTAGTGAGCAAAAATGCACTAAGGCTATACGACGCAAGGCATGCATGACCCAAAGCACTTAAAACAGAGCTTAAGCATGGCAAAATATGGACAAAATCATGCTGGAGTGTAGTCAAAATAGGCTAGAATGATGGTCCAAAGTATAGAGTATGTTAGGCTAGCAATGTAGAATTACACTACAAGTGTATGAAACACTCAAGAGACAACCAAACCAACCAAAAATAGAGTCATATTTGGTCCCAAAAGTCACAAAAACAAGCTTAAACAAAGCCACAAAGAAGTGTAAAAACATGCTCATTTGATAGGCCCTCTATGCATACAAACAAGACAAGAGGAGAGGGGACCACCCTCTCTCATTTTGGGCCTCAAAACCACATTTCTACTACTAAAAATCCACTGGACTTCAGTGGTTAAAAGGCCAAGAGAAGGTGATCTCAAAGGCTTAAAGAGATGGCTCAAAACAAGGTAAAATAAGGCATAAAAGGGGGGTAGACCACCCCCAACACTAAAGAGGCCTTAAACAAGCATTTCAAACACTGGAAAATAACGCTTTTTTCAGTTGAAAACTAAGCCAAACAAAGCATGCAAAGATGGCTAAAAGAGCAACCAAAACAAAGCTTAAAAAAGGGGGGAAAAGGGGTTACCCTTGAAGCACTGTAACAACAGCAACTTTTTCAGCCCAAAACCAGCTTTTATGACCCAAATACGACCTCCAAGAATCTCAGCTCAGAGATGGTGGTGTGTGGCTAGGAGTTGTAGTGCAAAAGTGAAGAAGCAACACACTTTAAGGCACCAATATAGTCTATAGAGATAGAGAGGAATATAAAGAGGGAGATATATGTATCTCTCTAATGAAGTTTTTCTGAACCTGGAAAAGGGAGAGAGAGCCTCCCTCTTATAGAACTCCAAGCTTTAAGCTTCTTGGAGAAGCTAGAAGCTTGGTTAAATCCCTCCATACATGGAGGATGCAATCTGTGCTTTCCAGCTGGCACAGCTGGCATCCACAAACTCTGCAGAAAATGTAGGAAAGCTGCCGACCACTTGAAGTGGTCGGCCAGCTACTAACACTGGTCAGCTGACTAGTTAAAGTGGTCTCCAAGGAGACAAAGTGGTCGGCCAGGGGGAGGGGTGGTCTGCACACAAAAAGCAAGGTGGTGGCATGGTGGGAGACCACTTTTGGTGGTCCAAAGACCACCAAGACCAATTGGCCGACCAGAAAACTGGCTGGCGGGGAAGAAAAATGGTTTTCGGGGAGAGAAACTGGTCTCCAACCCTCATTCCACCCTCCAAGCAAAGAAAACAAGGTTTGTACCAAAAACAAACCAAAAAGGATGCAAGACAAGAGTCTGGGGGTCGAAACGCGCAGCCGGAAGCCTCGAAAACTAGTCTACGAGCATCGAAAGTGGTCTACGAGGGAAAAGTGGTCTACGACCACAAAAAGTGGTCTCCAAGACCTCTGTGTCCCTCTAGACCAAGGCAACAAGGTGTGGTTCGAAAACTAGGCCAAAATGAGAATAGTACGAGGTCCCGAGACAAGGCGCGCGGCCAAAGGCTCCGGAAATCGGAAACCGGAAACTAGTCTTCAAGAGGGAAAAGTGGTCTACGAACCTCTCTCTCCCTCCAGGGAAGGTCAACAAGGCTTGGTCCACAAACTGAGCCAAAACACAAAGAGTTCAGAGGCCTGGAGGCAAGACACTCAGCCGAAAACTCCAAAAACTCGAAACGAGCACAAACATGCGCGATCACCAAGCGCTCAATCGATGACGTCTGAGTCTTAAGGTCGGTCAAAAATAGGGTGTCTACAATTACCCCTCTTTGACAGAACTCGTAAGTCAAGAAGTGACAAGAGTGAATGTCAAAGCCCAGGGACGACCCATTTTTGACAAGGTCGAAGACTTAGACAAATAGGCAAGATAACAAAGAGATGCGCCCGCAGGCAGGGGCAAGATGCAAATGACATGCACAATGCCGAACATAACTTATGATCATGCAAAGAGAGCTGTGATGAAGTAAATATGCAAAATAAATGCAACATTTGAAGCAAACCAATAAGGTCATCTCACACATGAGAAATACAAATATACAAACACACTACGCGTGAGACTCACAAGTCAAACCACATTTCACACAGAAAGGGTGCAAGAAAATTATGCAATCTTAACTACGACCCACGCAGGAAAGACTAAAAGCAACCGTTGGGCACACCCGAGGTCTCAAACAAGATTCCAACGCGTTGAACGGAAAAGGAGTGGTATAAACATTGGAACACGTTCCAAATGCTCTTAACCAAAGAGGGAGAAACATAGGGACTCGTTCCACTGTTTCGGAGTGGTATAAGCATCGGAACACGTTCCCAATGCTCTTAACCAAATGGGGAGAAATATAGGGACTCGTCCCAGTGTTTCAGAGTGGTATAAGCATCAGAACACGTTCCCAATGCTCTTAACCAAAGAGGGAGAAACATAGGGACTCATCCCACTGTTTCGGAGTGGTATAAGCATTAGAACACATTCCCAATGCTCTTAACCAAAGAGGGAGAAACATAGGGACTCGTCCCACTGTTTCGGAGTGGTATAAGCATTAGAACATGTTCCAAATGCTCTTAACCAAAGAGGGAGAAACATAGGGGCACGTCCCAGTGTTTCGGAGTGGTATAAGCATCGGAACACGTTCCAAATGCTCTTGACCAAAGCAAAGAGGTATAAGCATCGGGCACACAGTCCAAACGCTTCTAACAGGGTGTTAGTGTAAACACCGGGCACACCCAGGTGTTTCTAAGCAATGGGGTAAGGGAGAGGAATGGTGTTACCCAGAATTCCTCTGAATGAACCGTACATACAATATCGTGCCTACATAAGAAAGAAACTTAACAGATACAGCACGATAGGAATGCATGTTCCAAGCAAGGTTGACAGCATGCACCATGCTAATGTGAGAAGTGCATATACAATGCAAAGATGACAAATGCATGTTCCATGCAATATCGAGAAACATATTCTATACAAGAATAATGAATGCATGTCCGATGCGGGAGTAACCAATGCATGTTCCATGCGAGATATTAAGGTGCATATTCGATGCAAGTGTAAGAAGTGCATATACAATGCAAACATGAGAAGTGCATAACAATGCAAGTGAAGATGTGCATAACAATGCAAATGAAGTGTGCATAACAATGCAGGTGTAACGTGCATAACAATGCAAGTGAAAAAGCAGCATACATATTCTGTGCACAATATTCAATGCATATTCGATGCAGTATGCTCAGTGAAGAAGTGCGTGTCTCGGCAAGACCGATTTAGTTGTGACCTCCGATTTACCTCTTGGAGGGATTACAATATATTTCAAAAGGATACACCTCGTGCATGCCAACTGACGATGAGCTACGCATTGAAGACATGAGTTGAAAATTCTGCAGAAACATTTTGAGCTGAAAAGTGGGTTCTTCTTGCACTTTCTTGATTATATTTCCAAACCGCAGTTACTACCTTTCCTTCCTGGCCATGTTCACAACTTTCCCTATTCTCCAACGGGGTGACAGACTAGGTTGGTTCAGTATCCAGAATTGAGGTGCATACACATGCTATCTCAATCTATGGGGCTGCCATACAGATTTCAAGCTGAGGATACACCCCTGGGTATTTAAACCAGACTTTAGTCTCAGAAATTCCAATCCTTTGTGTTCTAGGCATCAGCCATTCGAACTCTAGTTTCCACCGTTGCAATTGGTCTCCTAGGAACTCATTGCAAACACAGCCAAGATAACTCTGGCGGAGAATGGTACACAGGGAGAGCACTTCTGATTGCCATTCTGGCTTTGAAGCAGGCTTGATCTTGCGCTTGAGGTAGAGGCACACTCATACTTCGGAGCATTGATAAGGCCTGAAGAGGTACACCCGGAATGCAATCTCGGAACTTTCTGAAGTTGAAACAAACTCAGATGCTCCTAATTTTCCCACTTTTCTTTTGCTTTGCAGTCTGGAACCTATGTAGCTTCAGATAGGTCCTTTTTTCGACTGTTCTCATATGACCTGGGTTGAACCCTGCAGTTTTATGAAAGAATAAATCCTGTTTTGCACATATGTGGAGAACGACACAGCACTCTGAGCACAAAACGAATTTTTTTGAAATTGAAATGAGAAAAGGGTTCTCAACTGGGTATTGAGCCTATGACTGACCACAGTCAAAACGACTCAACAAAGAGAAAGACAAGGTAAAACAACCTAAACACATCTATTGACACTCAAAATGTCTCAAAACAAGAATCAAGACAAACAAAACACGCACACACAGCACTCAGATGTGTTCCAATGGCAAGAGACCTCTTAGTTCGCGAGGAGCCAGTTTTTTCGGGTATTGTTTCCCACCCTTTCTTATTTGTGATTCTCACATCACTCTGGCACTCAATCTCTAGTTTTCTAAAAAACCCCTTTTCTCACTTTTTCTCTCAGTGCACATCTCTCTATTCTTCAATCTCTCATTTTTTTATCCCTCACCTGGGTGGTTGACGGATAAGCAGAAAGTTGCGGGCTCTTGCCCCTAGCATTCTGCTAGATTCTTCTTCTTCTGCTCACAACAGTGAACTTTCCCACAGAGGGATTGCGCTACAACTGGGTGTGTAGCAAATCTGTAGCTGACAATCGGTTGATGACGCCCTTGGCCAGTTCAGATGTGACCAGACCTTTTCGAATAAGGGAGTGGAATATCCTGCTCCTTTTCCAGTTCGTGCTTCGCACTTGACTTGATACCTCATTGCGCAGAGGATGAGAGAGCTTTCGGCCCTTTGCTGTTAGCTTAAGTTGTCCTCTTTTTTGGCAGGTAGAGTGCCCTTTCTGGCGAATAGAGTGCCCTCTTTGGCAAGCATGTTGACAATGGGGAAAATACAGAACACCTGACTCAATCGTGCCCCTAGTTCATCATTTTGACCATTTTTTTGGTTTTGGCTTCTACTAAAACAATTTTAATCAATATGAGAGTTAGATTAACATGTTTGTTTGATTTTCTGATTTAAAATCATGCAAGTCAGGTTGTGAACACTGAAAATTTTCTTTTTTTGGGTCCAAGAAATGGTCCAGTTTTGGAAAAATAGAATAATTTTCGAGAGAAAATTAGTCAACCTCATTAAAAATTTTCAAAAACTATTTGTACAAATGGCCACTGCTCGACCGACGCAGAATTTACTCTTGAGATGCACAACCTCAAATCCAAAACAATGGAAAATTGCCCCTTGTCTAAATGGTACGGCACGGCACCAAATCTAGCAACGAAAAGTTGTCCCTTGTTTGAATGACAACTCACGGCAATGGAAAGTTGTCCCTTGTCTGGATAGCGCCGCAGCATACTGTAACCCGCTCTCATAATGAAGGTCACAACCGAACTCTTGGATGAATAAGCGACAAAGATGACCCGTTCAATCTCATGGACAGGACAGTTGAATTTGCAGTGTTTTACGGCTAGACTTCAGAATGAAGTTGCCTACGTATCCCACAGATAGGAATCAAGCCTTTCGTAGTTCGAGGTTAAGGTACACACGGGTATTTAACCTCTCCTTTTGCGCTCTAACTTTTGCCAAGGCCGCCTTTTCGGGTTTTCAACCTTGCGAGCTCTGTTTTTCATTTCTTTTCTTATTTTTTCATCTTTTCTTTTCATTTTCTTTATTTTTCTTCTTTTCTTTTTTCATTCTTTGCATTTTTTCTTTTTTGTTCTTTTTCTTGCTCTAACTTTTGTCTGAGTCGCCCTTCCGGGTTTTCGGCCCAGTGAGCCTCTCAAGGGTAAAAAGTGTAACAAGTCCATGTTAAATGGTCGTAGGATCTCGAATCCATCTGAATCCAAGAGAATGGCTGCTGTTTGCTGATGATGTAGGAGTCCATCCAACCGGGTCTGAATTGCCCCCAATGTTGTGGATAGGAACTCGGTTGTCTTTCAGCAATACTTTCTTCTTTCCTCCCTTCTAGGATTTGGCATTCTTGCCGATCTTCGTTAGCTTGAAAAATGTCTCAATTTTTGACTCTTCGAGCACATCTAACTTTTTTGCTCCTAGTTCAAGGGCTGCTTCTTATCCAGCTTTGCAAGCTTTCTTTTGATCATATCTGACCTTCTTACGCCTAGTTCGAGGGCTGCTTTGAATCTGGCCTGACGGGCCTCCTTTGTGGTTGACCATTGAACATTCTGAATCCAAGTTCAAGGTTTGAAAGAAAAAGGGGTCCAGTCTTGAGGCTGAGAGTGATCCTATGCTGCATAATCTCAAGAACGATTCCACACAGGTCTTCGCAGGATCGCGCAAAACATTTTTTGAAATCTTTTAAGAAAGCGACTAGTCGCTCGCGCCGAAGACAATGTAGAACTAATCTGGATTAAGCCAGGATCCTTCTCAGTACTCATATTAACAAGCATGATCTCATTCATTAAGGGCTTAGCACGCCTCTCTTTCTCTCAATTGATCAAATTTTTACAAATCTCGAGGAATTCCTTCCTTTTTGTTTTCATCATAGTGTTCAAAAAGTTTTGAAAAACTTAGGTCAATGCAATGATTTAAAGGCACAGAAAAGTAGGTGAAAAGCACTGCCGTTTCATTCAAAACTTCTGGCACAACTGGCTCAAGGCAGAAACAATCACAGAAGCGTGAAAATCACTGTTGTTTCATTCAGATCTTCTGGCACAACTGGCTCCAAGGTAGAAACAGACTCAAAAGAAAGAGTGTAAAAGACAAAACACAAAACAAGATGGTGATGTCCGAGGTAACACCCCCAAAATCACCCAACTCTAACATAACATGACTGACTCAATACAACAAGACAGACTCAACTGACTCAGTACAAAAAGACTGACTCAATACAACACAACAAAACTGACCCAACACCCAAGTCAGAAAGTAAAATTAACAACATTTGCACATTGCTCAAATCAGTGCATGCCATCCCCATATCTGGAGTAAACTGAGTGCCATCAGCAGGCGGTTCATCCCCCGATCACATAATCACATTATCCCCCAAGTTCACTGGCCCAGTGCCGATAGACTTTGCAGGACTTGGTGCGGCGATGACCTTGTTATCAATCAGATCTTGTATTTCGTGGCAAAGACGAAAACACATGTCAGTGTCATGGCCGCTTGTTGATGAAAGGCACAGTACTTAGCCGGGTTGTGGGAGAGAGGAAGTTTATTTGGTAATGGCCGCGGCTCCAAGGGCTTGAGATGCCCCTTTTCGATCAGGACCCTCAGGGCCATTGACAGAGACATGTATAGTGGGGTGAACACCCTCTGGCCCCGAGGTAGGTATTTGGCAGGTTGTGAGCTGGTTGTGTTGGATGTACCAGCAAAAGGGTCGGCAGGTGTTGACTGGGTTTGTCGATCTCTTCCGAGTGCAGGACTGGAATTGAAAGGGGTCTTTCTGGTACAACCTCCCTTGTCTCGGCTTGCCCCTTAATTCAAACTGCTCTCATCCTGACTGGCAAAAGTGTCATCCACAGTCTTTGAAACAACTGCAATCACTTGCTGTTTGTTCAGCCCTTCGACTTTCAAAGCCCCAACAGCCCACTGAAGATGTTCACAGGGACCAATGCCTGCCTCGGCCTTTCTCTCGCCACTTGCCTTCACTTTACCAAGGGATTGGGTCGCTATATCAGAGCGGAGCCTGGTTGTTGTTGACGTGCTACCACCCAGATCTGAGATGGCTTCAGGTTGGCCCTTTTCAATTGCAGCTTGCCCCAAGATTGATGAGCCTTTTGGATTGAAACTGTTGGCCTGTGATGCGGTTGATGATGGAGCCAAAATTCCAAAGGCTAGATCTGCTACAGTTCTCTGAAGATCTTTAATCATTTTCATCAGCTCAGAAATAGTGGGTTCAGGGGTTTGGGATGATTGAGGTTCAGGTGCACCCATCATACATAAGTCCATGCTGACTGGAATGAACACCTCAGGCTTAGGTAGATGGGCTGGGGTGATGTATATACTGGGGTCAAACGGGTTGGCCGTTGTTTTGGATGAAGTTTACCTACCTAAGTGGAGGGTTTTGATTGACACTTGGTTTTTCTGGAGGTGCTATTACCTGGTTGTCAATGAGATCTTGAATCTCAGGACGTAGTCTGAGGCAAAAGTCGATATCATGACCTTGTTGTTGATGAAAAGCACAATATTTAGCCGGGTCATGCTTTGGAGGGAGAGGATCGGGTAGAGGCCGTTGTTCTAACAGTTTCAGATGTCCTTTCCTGAGTAGGACCCCTAGAGCTTTAGACAAAGGCATATAGAGTGGGGTGAAAACCCTTTTGCCTCAGGGTAGATGGTTCAAAGTTTGGGGGTTTGAAGTAGAAGTACCAGCAGAGGGATTGGTTGTTTTTGAAGTGGTGGTAGTGACCATGCCCACATCGGAAGTCCTGGCAGCTGCAGCATTACGCATGCCTGCATTTGTACTACGGGAAAATACCCTCTTGGGCTGCTCTCTGTCGTGGTCAATCAGACCCTACTTCATGGGGTCCTCGATCGGTACCCCAATCTCGTGTAAATCCGCAAAGGTGGAAAGGGGTAAGACGATCATCTTTTGCATCAGCTTGGGTTGGAGGTTGCGCACAACCATCTGTATCTGATCCTTGCCGACTAGCCTAATGGTCATCATAGAAGCCTTGGCCCTCCAACGGATTACAAAGTCGGAGAAGCCCTCCTTTGACTCATGTCTGGTTGTCTCGAGATCACGAGTTGTGATCTTGATCTGTGTATTGTAGGAGTATTGAGCAATAAAGGCCTCAGCCATCTCCTCCCAGCTTCTCTTGATAGAGTCCTCCAGCTTTGCGTACCAGATAACCGCAACACCCGACAGGGTCCGGCCGAAGAGGGAAGCTTTTGCAATTTGGAGAGGCCCATTGGCCTTAGGATATCTGAGAACAACCGCAGGTGTACCATGGGATCCCCAAAACCATCAAAGCGGTCTATATACGGCATCTTGAACCGGTCTAGCAAAGTCACCGCCGAATCGGTGTACCCATCCTCTATGTCCGGAATGGAATTCACACCATGAGCTCTTTTGAACACCTTTTCTAGCTTGCTCACTTTCAGTGCGGTCGGGTCTATCTCAGATTCAAACGGTGTATCTGTTGAGCAAGCCGGTGTCTTTGAAATTTGCGATAGAACTGGCGGCGGGTGTAGACACCCCATTTTTGACCCTCCTCAAGACTTGAACGTCATCGTTTGAACACTCAATGATTATCCATGTTCGTGTTCGTCTTGAGTTCTCGGAGGTTTCGGCTGTGCCCCTTGCCTCAAGACCTCTCGACTTATTTGTTTTGTGCTTGGTTGTGGACCAAGCACTTAGGTTTTTGCCTCTGAGGGTAGGAAATGGTTTGTTGGCCACCCCCACACTCCACCGGCCTCGGCTTGAGGACACCGGCCCTGTTTTCTTGCTACCGGCCAAAAGTGTTGGCCTGTCAGCAATGTTCTTGGTTGGCCGGCCGGCCATTATTTTGGTCAATCGGTCACTTTTTCTGGCTGAGACCATTGTTTTAGCTTCTTGAGGAAGCTTGAACTTTTTGAACCCTTGGTTTTTAGCTTCTTGAGGAAGCTTAAACCTTTGTTTTACCTTCTTGAGGAAGCTTGAACCTTTTGAACCCTTGGTTTTTAGCTTCTTGAGGAAGCTTAAACCTTTGTTTTACCTTCTTGAGGAAGCTTGAACCTTTTGAACCTTTGCTCTAGCTTCTCCAAGAAGCTTGACCTTTTTTAGTTTCTCCAAGAAGCTTGAATCTTTTTTAGCTTCTCCAAGAAGCTTGACCTTTTTAGCTTCTTAGAGAAGCTTGACCCTTTGCTCTAAGCTTCTAAGAGAAGCTTGAACCCTTCTAAGCTTCCAAGAGAAGCTTGGCCCTTTGCTCTAAGCTTCTTAGAGAAGCTTGACCCTTTTTGCTCTAGCTTCCTCAAGAAGCTTGGACCTTTACACAAGCTTCTTGAAGAAGCTTGGACGTTTGTTCCTCTATAAGAGAGGCCCTCCCTCTCCTTTAGAAGGGTTCCAAAAATTTTTCTAAGGCATACACATATATCTCTCTTTGTCTCTACACTTAGGCTTAGAAAGAGTGAAGTTCTTGGCCCCTTTGCACACCAACTCTTAGCCTAACACCTTCATCATCAACCTAAGGATCTTGGAGGCCATTTTCAGAGGTTAAAGGTCTGGTTTTTTGGTCTCAAAGCCGCTGGTTTTGCTGAAACTACAAGGGTAACACACTATTCCCTATTTTAAGCTTTATTTCGCTCCATCTTTTATCCATACTTGCAAGCATATTTGGGCTTTGGCATAAACTGAAAAAAGTCTTATTTTGAGCTCCTTTTGAAGTTTGTTTAAGGTCACTTTTGTGTTTGGGGTTGGTTACCCCCTCTTAGGCTTTGTTTGGCCTCTTTTTTGTGAGCTTTGGGACCACCTTGTATTGGCCCTCTCACCACTGAAATCCAGAGGGATTTCAGTGGTGGGGATGGTGTTTTGAGGTCCTAAGAAGGAGAGGGTCATCCCCTCTCCTTGTTGTCTTGTTTGTTGGCATTTTTGGCCTTACAAAGGAGCCCTTACTTGCATGCTTCCTAAGCTTGGTTCAGGACTTTTTCAGTGAGTTTTAGGACCTGCATAAGCTCTGTCAAGAGCTGGTTTTGTCATATTGGATGTCCCTCTTGCATGTGTGGAACAACCCTCTTTATAGCCTATCAAAGTAACACCTCATTCTTGCATGTATTGGACACATTTCAGTGGGCATTTGGTCATATTTTGGCATGCCATGAATCTTTTTTTGGCTGGTTTGGTGGTCCCTCATATGCTCCATATGCTTGTAGTGTAAACCATGCTTACTAGCTTACATTGCATGTTATTTTGGCCCTCCATTCTAGCATATTTTGGCCATGCCTTAAACTGATTTTGTCCTTGTTTTGGGCTGCCTTAGCTCTGTTTTTGGGTCTCATGGTCGAATGATGTTTGTTTTGCATGCTTGTAGTTCAATGTCCATGCTTAGTTTTGAGTTTCGAGGTCTATTACATGCATATACTGAGGTGTTTTCATGTTTTGGGGCCATTGCATATCATATTTCAGAGCTTACATGTATGCCATATTCCCATGATTTTCACTCTTTAAATGCGTTTGAGAGTTGGGCTTGTATGCCTTGTTTTCGGACCATTGAATGAGCTTCATTTCTTTGCATATTGAGCCATCATTTTAAGCCATTTCCCACTGTCTTGGACCTGCCTAGGGTCTTTTTGGGGCTGTTCTTTCCATTTGTGCATCACTTTGTGTACCTCTAGTGTAATCCGCTTCACTAGTTTCGGTAATTGTGCCATCTAGCATGCATTGTGTGAAGTGTTTGCATGATTCGAGACCATTGTACATCATGTTTCAGAGCTAGAGAATGTGTGTTTCCATGCCATATTTCATCCTTTGCCATGCTTAGTTAGAGTTGCATGTTGTGCCTTAGGATCGGTCCTTTGTATTTGTGCATGTTTGCATGTATTTCGGTTGTCTCATTTTCATGTATGGCCACTGATTTGGGTGTGGCTGAGGCTCACCCATCTTGGTTTAAGTCCATCTTGCATTGTGTATGCCATTCTAGTCATAGCATTGCGCATGCCATGTAGTTCGTTGCATCGAGTATGCCATTTGATATTCGCATTGTGTATGCTAATCATATGTTGTCATATTGTTGAATAAGGTGTCTCGCATCGAGTATGCCATGTAGTTCATAGCATTGCGTATGCTAGTTGCATGTTTGCATATCATCCCTCGCATGCTAGCATGATTAGGTTGCATTGCATTTGGGGTTGCATGTTAGTCACATTGTGTATGCCATCTCATTGCATTGTGTTTGGAGTAGGGTTAGTCCAAACACGGGAAACGAGGGACGTTTCGTACTCCAAGTGACGAAACGTGCCTCAATTTTCTGTCGCCGACACTCCGGATTACCCATGATGGAGTTTAGGCCTTGTCGTGTTTATATTTGTATTCATTTTACATCGAGTCGTATAACCCGACTCCTCGGCCATCATGCATCGAGATGCGTGATTGGTGGCACGAGGATTGAGGTCTACACTTCCTAGAGCTTGTGCAATGACGGGGAGAGTGGTCATGCACACATATGTTGAAAATACTTTGCCATGCCCCTTTTTTGCTCTCTGTTGTAGCAAATCGGAATCCAGCAGCAAAAACTAGTCAGCAGCCTTCGAAAGTTTTGTACAGTGTTTTAGGACCAATTGCAAAACAGAGGCAAATCGGGGCATCGCAAGGAATTTCCCGACAAAGCGACCCAAGCACGCATGCATCTTTCATCATTCGAAACAAGAGCTGAGGCAGTCCATTTTATAGCTTGCATGCTAGTTTATTCGCTTTCCTAGTTAATTTGTTAATTAATTAGGGTTTTGTAATATTTAATTAGCTAGAGTAGTTAATTATTTATTCGGATTATATTATTTATTCGGACCCTCCGAGCGAGGGCAATTGTGTAATAAGTGTGCGTGTGTGTGATGTATGTCTTCCAACCCCACGTCTTTCTCCCTTTTATTTACCAGCTTATGATGGTTAGTTTAGGGCATGTTTCAATTAGCATACTTATGCTCGCATGTTTGCATCCATTCATCTGTCTTGCATGCACCGGACTCGGCGCATCATACTAACTGCATTGTATTTCAATTTCGAGTTGAATACGTGTATCAGTTGTTGCATTTCATATGCCATGTTTAGAATAGCCGAGACTATCTTAGTTGCATTTTGCATGTGTTGCATTAGCCATCTTAACATGAACTAGGATCATGCATTGATTACTAACTAGTTTCTGTTTTGGCTTGGAGTACTCGGTAAGTATTTATGCTTTAGCATCCTTGCATGCGTGTGAGTGACTGCCATGATAGCATGCTTACCATGAGACTAAGTGCTTATGTGATATATCTGCCTGAGTGCCTGTGGGTGGAGGTTGGATTATCTGAATTGAAACAATTCATTGATTGCGAGTTTTAAGCCCACTAGATAGTGGCAAATCACCATGTTTTCTAAGCTCACTTGAGGGTGGCAAAATCCGCATTTTAGCCTACTTGCGAGTAGCAAACCGCTTTCAAAAACAAACTTGAGATGTTTTGTTCCAATTCAGGCGATCCGGTCTATATTTGTATGCTGTGCACATCACGTAGTAAATCTAGGCTAATAACCAAAATAAGAGCATATAATGTTTTCAAAACTCGATATCATGGTTAGTAGAGGCTGATCTTTGATCGGGAGAGCGGGAGTGCTCACGGAGTGACCTTCCCTAATCGTACCCAAGTTCCTGAGCCGAGGCAACTTTGGTGATGACGGACACGTGGCCTTAAGCACGAGTCAGGGTTTTCTAAATTCTCCCAAAATAAAATATTTAGGTGGCGACTCTGTATCTGGCAAAGCAGTCCATGTTTGGCACTTCTTTCTAAAATCAGTTTTTCAAAACGATTTGCCGGATTTGGACTCTTTGGTGATTTATCAATCTTGCATTGCACTTTGCGAGATTAGATTCAGAACCGTGACATTTGAGTCCGAACTGTAGTGAGCCCAACGAACAAAACGGGATTTCCGTCCCGGGACGTTCGGGGACGTCTACAGTTTCTGGCGACTCTGCTGGGGAGTTAGAGAACTTGACTCGAACTCATGATATCTGATTTTGACTACATTTATGTGTTTCTTTGCATTGCATTTGCATTGGTGCGCCTAGGACACCGTGTTTGCCGTATGTTATTCCTGAACGGTTTGCCGGAGGCTTGCTTTGAGAAGCGTGCCATAAGGTTGACCGGTTGCGGGCTCTGCCACGACGGGAACACAAACCCCGATTTTTACCGGGCACCCTTTTTGACCATTCGACCTAGTGCATATGGGAAACTGTAGTGACCATTCCAAACTAGGACAGGTTGCTCACCCGATTATAGGTTGTTTGAAACCGCTGCGTGCGTAGTGAAACCCTAGCTCCTGACAAAATAGGGCAAGGAAACCCTATCCCAACATAGGGGTGTTTTTGGCTCTCACTTACTTGTTATGTGCTTTTAGAGTGCGTCTCTACAGGAATGCATGTATCAGTTTGCAAGTCTGGGCATCAGGCCTGCGGGCATCAGCATCAGTGTTTTGGGAATCAGTTTACCCGAGGGTATTAGATTTGAGGTAGAATTTTGGAGCAGAAATCAGTAACGAGCACAGTCATTCAGCTTTGCTCATTTTGGTTTTGGTGAAATCAGGTTGAGGTATTGTCTGTTTTCTCTTTTGCTAGGTAGTCCTGGAACTATAGCTTCAGAAGGCTCCGATATCCCCTAGGTTCATTGGACTTGTGTTGATAGACTTTGTCAGGTCAGAGATTCAGTTTAAGGGCAAATCAGTGTTCCTTCGCCAGAGGCAGAGTAAAAAGGCCAGTCAGGCACAGATCATCAGTTCAACCGTCTTCGGATCAGAAGTCATTATCCATCTCACCTGTGTGCAGTTAGGTTGAGATATCTGCTTTTACTCCAGAGATAGACATACCGGTAGTTCAGATAGATCAGGGCAGTATGGCAAGGATGGAAGAAATGATGCATCAGCTCCAGGAGAGCATGAGAACCATGCAGGAGGACGCTGCTCGTCAAGCAGAATTTGCCAAGCAGCAGGCCGTCGTCATGGCCCAACAGGTAGAGCTAATTACCCGTCTACAGCAGCAAGTCGAAGCATCAGTTTCACACCAAGCTCCTCCCCCACCAAGAGATCCAATACTCGAGGAGACGACGAATGTCCAGAATGTCCAGGAGGATACAGACATCCCAACAGGGCCGGCTCCGCCCCTGATTCTACCTCAACTATCCAAGGCACCCACTCCTATTAATCAACCGGATTCTCCCTTCGAATTCGAGGTGGACCCCATGGCATTAAAGTGAGCAAGCTTGAAAAGCTGTTCAAGAAATCTCAGGGTGTGAAGTCCATCCCAGACATCGAGGATGGGTATACCGACGCGGCTGTGACGCTGCCAGACCGGTTCAAGATGCCACAAATCGACCGCTTTGATGGGTCCGGGGATCCCATGGTGCATCTACGTTTGTTTTCAGACATATTAAGGCCGATGGGCCTCACCAGACTACAGAAGCTTTCATTATTTGGCCGGACCCTGTCGGGTGTGGCGGCCATCTGGTACGCAAAACTGGAAGATGATATTAAGAGGAATTGGGATGAGATGGCCGAGGCTTTTGTCACTCAGTACTCCTATAATACACAGATCGAGATCACAACCTGTGATCTCGAGACGACTAGGCAGGAGCCTAAAGAGAGTTTTTCTGACTTCGTAACCCGATGGAAAGCCAAGGCCTCAATGATGACCACTAGGCCCACTGACAAAGATCAGATTCAGATGATTGTGCGCAATCTCCAGCCCAAGCTTATGCAGAAAATGATTGTTCTCCCCTTCCCCACCTTTTCAGATTTACATGAGATGGGGGTACAAATTAAGGATGCTATAAGGCAGGGCCTCATTGACCAAGACAAGGAGCAGCCCAAGAGGGTGTTTTTCCGCAGTTCGAATGCGACCACCAGTGGTGATACAGCTGCAAGATCTTCTGAAGTGGGCATGGTCACCACCACCACATCAAACACAGCTACCCCATTCACCGGTGTGTCCGGAAGTAGCTCGCAAAAAACCAAATATCTACCTTAAGTCAAGAGGGTTTTTACCCCACTTTACATGCCTTTGTCAAAGGCTCTAGAGGCCTTACTCCGGAAAGGATATCTGAAACCGTTGGAACAACGGCCTCTACCCGATCCTCTCCCTCCAAAGCATGACCAGACTAAGTACTGTGCCTACCATCAATAAACTGGTCATGACACTGATAGTTGCTTTCGTCTGCGCCATGATGTACAGAATCTGTTTGACAACAAGGTCATCGCCGCACCAACTCAGCAAAGTCTATCGCCACTGGATCAGTGAACTTGGGGGATAGTACGAATATGTGATCGGGGGATGAACCACCTGCGGGCGGCACTCAGTTTACTCCAGATGTGGCGTATGGCACGCACTGTTTCGAGCATTTGTGAATGCTGGTTTTTGTACTTTCTGACTCGGGTATTGAGTCAGTTTTGCTATGTCGTTTAGAGTCTGTCCCGTTGTGTAGAGTCAGTCTTTTTATACTGAGTCAGTTGGGTCTTTCTTGTTGTATCGAGTCAGTCCTACTTTGTTAGAGTCGGGTGATTCTGGGGATGTTACCTCGGATATCACTATTTTGTTTTGTGTTTGTCTTTTCACTTTCTTTTGAGTCTGTTTCTGCCTTGGAGCCAGTTGCGCCAACAGATTTTGAATGAAACAGTAGCGATTTTCACACTTTTGTGTTTGCTTCTGCCTTGTGCCAGTTATGCCGGAAGTTCTGAATAAGATGGCAGTATTTGACTAAAAACTTTGTCTTTTCTGTGCCTTGAAGTCATTGCATCGACCTTAGTTTTTCAAAACTTTTTAGAACACTGCGGTGAAAACGAAGAGGAAGGAATTCCTCGGGATTTGTGAAAATTTGATCAATTTGAGAGAAAGAGAGGCGTGCTAAGCCCTTAATGAATGAAATCATGCTTGTTAATGTGAGTACTGAGAAGGATCCTGGCTTGATCTAGATTGGTTCTACACTGTCTTCAGCGCGAGTGATTAGTTGCTTTCTTAAAAGGTTTCAAAAATGTTTTTGCGTCGTCCTGCGAAGACCTATGTGGAATCGCTCTTGAGATTGTGCAGCCTAGGATCGCTCTCAGCCTCGAGACTCGACCCCTTGCTTTCGAACCTTGAACTTAGATTCAGAATGTTCAATGGTCAACCACAATGTGAGGCCTGTGTGGCCGGATCAGAAGCAGCCCTCGAACTAGGGGCAGGGAAGTCAGATCAAGAAGATCAGATGTCGTCAAAAGAAGCTTGCAAAGCTAGATCAGAAGCACCACTCGAACTAGGGAAAAAAGATGCCAGATTGT
Source organism: Camellia granthamiana (assembly GCA_036172215.1). NCBI lineage: Eukaryota > Viridiplantae > Streptophyta > Magnoliopsida > Ericales > Theaceae > Camellia > Camellia granthamiana. Next base: position 127,173,721 of record CM069908.1, on the reverse strand, counting down.
GCTCGAAGAGCCGAAGATGGATCATTCCACAAATCAATGAAGATCGGCAAGAATGCCAAACCCCAGAAGGGAGGAAAGACGAAGACATTGCTGAAGGACAACCGAGTTCCTATCCACAACACTAGGGGCAAATTCAGCCCCCGTTGGATGGACTCCTACATCGTCAGCGAACAGCAGCCACTCTCTTGGATTCAGACGGACTCGAGATCTCAGAACCATTTGATATGGACCAAGCTACACTTTTACCCTTGAGAGGCTTGCTGGGCCAAAAACCTGGAAGGGCGACCCAGGCAAAAGTTAGAGCAAGAAAAAGAACAAAAAGAACAAAAAAAGAAAAAGAAAAATGCAAAGAATGAAAAAAAGAAAAGGAAGAAAAAGATGAAAAAGAAAAAAAAGAAAAGAAAAGAAATGAAAAGAAAAGAAGAACAAAGCTCGCAAGGTTGAAAACCTAGAAAGGGCGGCCTTGGCAAAAGTTAGAGTGCAAAAGGTGAGGGTTAATACACGAGTGTACCTTAACCCCGAACTACGTAAGGCTTGATTCCCATCTTTGGGATACGTAGGCAACTTCATTCTGAAGTCCAGCCGTAAAACACTTCAAATTCGATTGTGTCCATGTGATAGTTTTGGTCATCTTTGTCTTCTCTGTATCCGAAAGTTCGGTTGTGATCGTCACTCTGAAGACTGATTACAATGCGCTGCGGTGCCATTCAAACAAAGGGCAACTTTCCGTTGCCATACAATGTGCTGCGGTGCTATTCAGATTAGGGGCAACTTTCAGTTGCCATGCAGTGCCGTTCAAACAAGGGGCAATTTTCCATTGTTTATGGGTCCGAGGTCGTGCATCTCAAGAGTAAGTCCCGTGTCGGTCAAGCAGTGGCCATTTGCAAAAATAGTTTTTGAGAATTTTTATTGAGGTTGACTATTTCTCTCGAAAATTATTCCATTTTTCCAAAACTGGACCATTTCTTGGACCCAAAAAAGGAAAATTTTCAGTGCTTATAGCCTGACTTGCATGATTTTAAATCAGAAAATTGAACAAGCATGTTAATCTAACTCTCATGTTGGTCAAAATTGTTTTAGTAGAAAGCAAAAACAAAAAATGGTCAAAATGATGAACTAGGGGGCACAGTTGAGTCAGGCTTCCTGTCTTTTCCCCGTTATCAATGCATTTGCTAGAAAGGGCACCATACTTGCCAACAAGGGCACAGCGGAAGCTAACAGAAAAAGGCTGAAAGCTCTCTCATTTTCCGAGCAACGAGGTATCAAACCAAGTGCGAAGCACAAACTGGAATGGATCAAGATATTCCCATTTCCTCATCTGGGCAGATCTGATCATGTCCAAACTCCCCAGCAGAGCATCGTCCACCGATGTCAGCTGCAGATTTGCTACACACCCAGTTGTAACGCAGCCCCCCATGTGGGAGAAACTCACTGTTGTGAACAAGAAGAAAAATCTAGCGGAATGCTCGGGGCAAGAGCCCACAACTTTCTGTTTATCCATCAACTACTCAGGGGAGGGATAAAAAATGAGAGATTGAAGAATAGAGAGATGTGCGCTGAGAGAAAAAGTGAGGAAAATGGGCTTTTTTTCAGAAAAACAGAGCCTGAGGGCCGAGTGATGTGAGAATCACAAATGAGGAAGGGCGGGAAACAATACCCGGAGAAACTGGTTCCTCGTGCACCGAGAGGTCTCTTGCCTTTGTAACACATCCGAGTGTTGTGTTTGTGTCTTTGTTTGTCTCGATTCTTGTTTTGAGTCGTTTTGAGTCGTTTTGAGTGTCAACGGATGTGTTTAGGTTGTTTTATCTTTTGCTTTCCGTTGTTGAGTCGTTTTTGCTATGGGCAGTCGTAGGCTCAATACCCGGTCGAGAACTCATCTCTCAATTTCAAAAAATAAAATCGTTTTGCGCTCCGGGTGCTGTGCCGTTCTCCACATCTGTGCAAAACAAGATTCGTTCTTTCGTAAAACCGCAGGGTTCAACCTAGGTCATGTCAGAACAGTAAAACCAGGACCTATTTGATTATGAGCAAAGTGGTGTCAAAGTGTTTGGTTATGCTATATGTGTTAGTGGTTATGAGATATGTGAGTAATGGTTATGAGCAAAGTGGTGTCAAAGGGTGTTTGGTTATGCTATATGTGTTAATGGTTATGAGATATGTGGGTAATGGTTATGAGCAAAGTGGTGTCAAAGGGTGTTTGGTTGTGTTATATGTGTTAGTGGTTATGAGATATGTGGGTAATAGTTATGAGCAAAGTGGTGTCAAAGGGTGTTTGGTTATGCTATATGTGTTAGTGGTTACGAGATATATGGGTAATTGTTATGAGTAAAGTGATGTCAAAGGGTGTTTGGTTATGCTATATGTGTTAGCGGTCATGAGATATGTGTGTAATGGTTATAAGCAAAGTGGTGTCAAAGGGTGTGGTTATGCTATATGTATTAATGGTTATGAGTTATGAGATATTGGTTATGTGACTAGTAGTTATGAGATATGTGATGTTGGTTATGATCAAAGTGGTGTGGTTATGAGCAAAAATGTGTTAATTATAAGATATGTGATTAGTGGTTATGAGATACGTGATGTTGGTTATAACAAAAAGGTGTTGGTTACAAGATATGTGACTAGTGGTTATAAGATATGTGATGTTAGTTATGACTCAAAAGGACTAGTTATGAGATGTTGTTATGATTTATGTGGATAGTAGTTATGAGATATGTGATCAATGGTTATGAGATATGTGATATTTGTTATGAACAAAGTGGTGTTGGTTATGAGATATGGTTATGAAATATGTGATATTAGTTATGAACAAAATGGTATTGGTTATGAGATGTGGTTATAACTAAGTTATGATCAATTTGATTATAGTTATGAAGAAATATGATTTTAGCTCATAACTATAAAAAGTGACCTGTTTAGCAGGTCACTTTTAATGATGTGGCTCAATTCTAGTCATTGATTTTTTGTGTACCATACATTTTTTAAACAAAATGTACCATAGACTTTCCCTCCCAGTACTTGAGCTGTAGCATCATGTAAGATCGTCACATTTTCTCAAAAGCTTAAGCGGTTAAAAAATAGACTTAACAATATATATGAAGAAAACAGGGCTCAAAGTCATCTGTTCTAATTTTCTCTGTTCCATTCAAACACTTTTCTCACTTCATGACATTCGGTTTCTTAATTTAAAAAAATTAATTAAGGGCACAGAATAATTTTTGATTTTTGATGTGTTCAGCTTGTTAGGTTCTACAAGAGAATTGGATTTAAGGTTGTGCACGAAGTGATTGGTTCTTTGATTGGAGACCTTGCTCACATGTTGGTTTGGGGCGGCATTGGGTCTGAATGGATGCCAACATCACAGAGCTTCTCCTTAAGTGGTGCACCAGATTCAAGTCTCTAGATTGATTTCCACGTTGTTTTTGCTTTGCTCTGCTGTTTGGACATTTTGAACACTGAACTTTATGTTTGGTTGTGGAAATTTTGCAAAAATGCCTTAGATAAGATTAATGGAGACTTTCTTGTTATGGATAAACTATGTATTTTTAAAGTAAGGTGTATGATGTAGATTTAAACTTAAATTGAAGTGATATGAGTCACATCCATAATAACATTTTTGGAGTACTTATTTTGTTTTTTTAAGATCCCAATTATAATTTATATTTAGCCTACCCGCTCTTGCCAGTTAGATTCCAAACCCGCAATAGCTCGTCCATAGTTCAAATAAAAACTATTGATGAAGTTTTTCCACCCTCTATCGTCTCTAGTGAGGTTTAGATTCTAACCTCTCACACGGGAGTATTGAAAAGTTACCACTCATATTTACAAGCTATCAACCGAAGCATTTGTTTTGAATTTATAATATCATGCTCTTGTTACAAAGTTGGGACTCAATCTTCTTCTTCTTCTTTTTCTTCTTTTTATTTGTTATTTATTTTAATTTTGCCAAAATTATCGCACGCATGGTAAACATTGTGATTCGTGCATTGGTAGAATATATAAAAGATGAGCACTTGTTTTGAATTTATAATATCATGTTCTTGTTGTTAAGTTGGGACTCATTTTTTTTAGACTAATTAATGTTAACTGCAAACATCGACATGGAAGAACAAACTAGCTATTGTGAAATTATTTGATATCGTGTTAGTGGATTAAATTAAAGAATGAGTTAACATTAGGTTGGAGACTAGGAGAGAAACACTTGAATCTAAAGGATTTAGAATAAGTAAAACTAAAATAGAGTACATGAAGTATAATTTTAGTAATAGTAACAACTGAAGCATAGGAGAAGTGAAGATTGAGAACTAAGAATTACCTAAGAGTGAACATTTTCATTATGTAGGACTAATTATCACAATGACTAGGGAGGTTGGAGTGAATGTGATCTATAGAATTAAGGCGGAATGGCTTGAGTAGAAGAATGCACCTGAAGTACTGTGCGATAAACGAGTACTAACTAGACTAAAAGGAAAGTTTTATAGAATGTCTAGTAAACCAACGATGTTGTATGGAACGTAATGTTAGGCAACTAAGAAATAATATGTAGATAAGATGAGTGTTGTTAAGATGAGGATGCTAAAGTGGATGTGTGGCAAGACTAGAAAAGACAAAGTTAGAAATGAGTATATTTGTGAATAGGTAAAAGTAGTATCAATAGAAGATAAGTTGAGAGAGAGAATAGATTGAGATAGTTTGGTCATATACAACGGAAACTAACAAAGGCATTAGTGAAGAGATGCGATATAGTGATAGTAAATGGAAGTGTTAAGGGAAGGGACAGACTTAGATTGACGTGGGCTAGTATAGTAATAAAAATATGAATCTCCTTAATTTGACTAACTAAGTGACCGTTGATAGAATCGAGTGGAGAAGAAAGATTCATGTAACCGACCCCATTTGATAGGACTTAAGACTTAATTTAGGTAGATTGTGTGAACAATATTGAAAAGAAATATATATGTTCTCATACGAGAAAATTTGTATTTAAAAATAAGGACAAATTACATTGATGGTCCCTTCAATTTGTCTCTTGTATCAATTTGATCCCTATAGTTTTATTTGTATTGATTTTGACCTTGAATTTTTTATGTTATGTCAATTTAGTCCAATTTCTTTTCATTTTCGACTATTTTTTTGTATCAATTGTTGGGATTTGTGTGCTTGATAATTGTTAGGTTTTTGGATGTGTTATTGAATTATAATTGTCTAATTTAATATATTTATTTCATATCTGTATAATCTCTTATGGAATGGCCAAATCGAAATGAACAATGTAAGATGTCCTCTCCTGTGAAAGACTTGTAATTGTATTATCAATTTATATATATCAAAGAAATAAAAACGACAATATGAATAATAAAAAAAAAAGTTCTACACACATAGAAAACTACACCAAAAAAAAAAAAAAAAAAAAAAAAACTTGCAATCAACTCTCAAAATAAAGATAGCTGAACAGTTATATCTTCATTATCAATTTAGTATTTAAAAAAAAGTACACAGTTAAAAAAAAAATCTAAAAAAAAAAAAAACCTTGAAATAAGTTTGGATTATTGGCTAAGAGAGCAAGATTAACCTTTGCACAATTACATTTGGAGAGAATTGGCCAAAAAAATTAAGGGCATTTACACACAAGTCCTAATTTATAAATTTATACTCTATTAAATTCTAACTAAGATTTTTTGGACTTTTAAGTCCTATTAAATTTTTAATAGTCAGAATTGCCTTTCAAACAATAATTGTTCATTATTTATGGTTATTTATAAAGGAGCATGATGATGTGGTATTTATTTTGATTTCCAAAACTTTAAAATATCAAATTTCAAATTGAAAAAACTAAAAAAAAAATTACGTGCAAAAAAAAAAAAAAAAAAACTATGGTTTATTTTTGAAAAAATTGAATTTTGTTTTTGTGCAAAATTAAAAATTTTGTGTCTATAAAGGAGCTTGATAATGGAATATTGATGTGCAAAATTGGGGAAAAAAAAAACTTTAAAAATGAAAAAATTGATAATGGTCTCAGTTTGAATCAAATTAATAAGTAGAAAAGCAAAAACTTTTAATCTCATGCTCTAATTTTTTCATCAGTTAGTGAAACAATTATTTAGAACATTACTATACAAAATTAATAATATTCTTAGTTTTAAAAATTGAGAAAAACTGATAATATTCTTAGTTTTATTAAATAGAACTTATTAATTCAAAAAATCTTAAATAGGATTTGAGCTACCATAACATTTGTAAATAAGACTTTTAAATAATTAACTCAAAAAATCAAATAAAAAAAAAAGAAAAAAGAATCACATTGAAATAGAAATTTACAAAAGGGAAAAAAAAAACAAAAGAAAAAAATTTGAACTATTAACAAAGAAAGGAGAGAAAGAGAGAGAAAGAGAGAGAGAGAGAGAGAGTGAGAGACTAGCATTTGCACCATTACTTGAGAGAGTTGGCCGACTTGGAAAAAATATTGAGTATAGGGTACATCATGGGTTTTCAAAGTTTTAAGTTTTATATTGTTTTTATTATTTTGATCAATATTATTTTTGGAAAGGGTGAGAGTTATCATATTATTTTGAATCTTGAAATTCAATATTATTTAGTTGAATTGTTTTGATCAACATTATTTTTAATAAGGGTAAGAGTGATTTATCATATTGGTTTGAATTTTGAAATTCTAAATCATAGATAATTAGAACCTTTGATATTTTTTAGCTTAATTAACTAACCAATGATTTTTTTTTTTACATTTTAAATTATAAAAATCAAGAAATTTAGTTTGAGAAACTCTCACATCCTTTCTCATTAGAAATTCTCTTCTCCTTAATATATAATATAATATAGATATATAGATTGGGCAACAACCTAGGAAGCCAATTTGAGCACATCCTCTCTCATATTGTAATTCATACAACCCTTATACCAAAATAAAAATATTAAAGAAAAAAAAGTCAAAACAAATAAATAAAAAGGTTAAAAATTAAACGTTTAATTACATACTTTTATTCACTACTCAGATTAATTTTTTTTAGTAACTTTACACATCATTATTGCTAAAAAAAAGTGAAACATAATTCATAATGTGGTGAGAGGTTAGATAGGCATTAAGTTATACTAAGAGAAACCCTAAAATAAGAAAAAAGAATGATGATAATTTCAATAATAATCACTTTTCACAGTTTGCTCTCTCCATAATGTTTTTTTTTTTTTTTTTTTTCTCTTCTTCTCTTGCCATGATTTCTTCTTACCGTGTAGGTATGAAGTGAGAGATGATACTAAATAGGTTATGGAGGAATTGTAATAATGTTTTAGGAATAAAATGGATGTATTGAAATTATAATGTTGTAGGGTTTTAAAATTGAACAAAATATGGAATGGGAGAAAGTTAGGTAAGAAAGAGCATAAAGTAAAAAGATTATATTTCCTTTTCAAAATTTTCAAATTATGGTAAAATAATTAATTTTAAATAATTAACAGCCAATGGTATTTTTGTAAAAAATAATTTTAAAAAAAAATTAATAATTTTAGGATGAGGATTTGGAGGCCTTAGAGGCTTCCTCATTTGAAATCTCTTTTTGCTTAATATATATCTATATCTATATCTATATCTATATCTATATTAAGAAAAATGAGATTTTTAATAAGAATGTTCTTGTGAAACTCAAAATTTTCATACTATTTTTTTAGAATTCTTATTTTTTAAATAATTAAAAAAAAAACTTCTATTAGTTAGCTTTTATTGAATCATTTAAAAAAAATAGTAACTAATCTATTTAAAAGGAAAGTTAATTAATCTATTTAAAATTTTAAATAACTTTTATGCCTTAATTTACACATTTTAAAAAGAAAATTAATTAATCAATTTAACCTTTTAAATTTAGAAATTTGAAAAGGAACTAATCAGTTTTAAAATATAAATTTTTAGACTACTAAAATATAGGAATAATTCATATCTCCTATATATATATATATATATTTTATGTTTAATGGTTTTATATGTATCAACATCCCAATCTAGATATTTATATTATAGCAATGAGACATATCATTAAAAAAGTCATGAAACTTCCAAAGTTTCATCCGAAAAATTCAAATTTTAGTAATTAAATAAAAATATTAAAAAATTTATTGATTGTTGTCCTATCCTAAAAAATTTCATAACCAATTAGCATATCTTACCAAAAAATTTTGGGTGAATTACACTAACACCCCCTGAGATTTATATTTATTATAATTCTCCCCTCACATTTGGAAAATTACATTGGCCTCCCTTGTTAGTGTAATTATTTGACGGTGTTAACTTTTAAGTTAAAATGACATATTTACCCTTAACCTTTACATATACTTTGAAGGGTAAATTACATTGACACCCCCTGAGATTTTAATTTAATACGGATCCCCATTGACATTTAAAAAAAAAAAAACTAATTTAATAAAAACAAATATGAAGAAATATATTTAATTTGTAAAAAATTAATTCTAACCACTTGAAAGATAAAAATTATATAAAAATGATAATTATTTTTTATTTTTTATTTCTTAACCAAATTATTTTTTAATTTTTAAAATTTTTTTCTAAAAATTAAATAATACATAACCTAAGAATATTTTAATATGTCATTTTTTACGTTGGTACTTATTTAATTATTTGATAATTTTACGATATTTTTACCATCTGAGGCCTGTTTGGTAACTGTTTTGTTTTCAGTTTTCAATTTATATTTACAAAAATTTTAAAAACTGTCATAAAAACTTATTTGATAATTTGTTTGATTTATAAATGGTTGTCTCAGTTTGAAAAATTGAGAAAAAAATGTAAATTCAAAAAATGAGTTTATGTTGGTTTTTAAACAAAAATTTAAAATTTTGATTAACAATTTTTTTTTTCAATTAATTTTTTTTCCAACTAATACTAACTGAGGAGGCAATTGGTAATGCTACTTTAAACCTTGGGGAGGAGATTATAATTTTTAAAATATGAGGGGTGTCAATGTAATTTACCCAGTGAGGGCAAAATTGGTATTTAAAAAAAATTAAATTGTTGATACCAGTAAAATCTGTTAGTTGACTGCAATCTGTAATGAAATTTTAAACCTCCCAGGGAGAGGGATGTAATTTCCAAAATATGAAGGGAGAACTGTAATAAATATGAATCTCGAAAGGTATCAATCTAATTTACCCAAATTTTTTTACAAGATCCTTAACTCGTATTCCCCGTAATTTTGTTTCTTTTTTAAAATATATTTTTAAACGGGCAATTTTGTTCACTTAAACCCCCAAGCTATCCTTCCATAGCCTAAGGTAAGATCCTATACTTTTATGCCATCCCATTATACTTCAAAATGAAAACAAAAATATTACCATTATTCTGCCATGATTCATGTTTTCTTAAAATAAAAAATCGTAACCATTATAATTACATCTCTCTAAACTTTAACCGTTTTAGCACTCGTTTGACAAAGCTACGGGGCTAAAATAAGACAAAATGTCACATTTAAATCATAATCATTTAATTTTTTCTTTCACAAAAATCAAAAAAGTCAAAAAGTTCATCTCAAACGAAATTTTTTAGCCCTATGTTAATAGTTAAAAAGTCAAAAAGTTAACCCACATCCCAAACGAACCCTACAACTTTCCCTTCTACTTTGCTTGGCAGCATCTTTATTTGGTGATATTCACTTATCGTAATCTCGACCATACCAAGTTTGCATGACTCATCCACAACAATATTAAAGTATAATATCATGTATAGATTTTTAAGTATTGATCGTTTATATATATATATATTATTTTTTTCATATGTAATCTTGATTTGTTTTTATTTTTATTATTTTTATGTAACATTTTTATTATTAAATATAAATGTTACTTTTCAATATAAATGATATCCCATGAATGCATTCTCAAAGTTGTATACTTAATAAATTATGATATCATTTGGTAGTATATATTTTTTTAGAAAATTTACCTATAAATCTCATCTTGAAGAATGATAATCCGTTTAATCTCAAGAATTTTCTTGTAGACTAACTAGTAGTGCACCCATGTTATGCACAGCACTTCTATTTTTTATTTAAATAAAAAATAGACATAAATTTTTATTTAAAATACATTCATATTATAATTTTTTGTAAGAAATAATATTTACATTTTTTTCTTCTAAACTCTCAAAAATGATAGTGTAAGTATTATTGTCATTTTTTAAGCAATAAAATTCATGAGATTTAAATAGAAAAACTTGAGATGTGGGGTAAATTTTTTGCTGTAATTTTTTTTTTTAAATAACACTAACAAAATTATTATGTAAATTAATTTACCATACAAAGAGATACATGAAATGTAAAATTAAATTTTTTTCTACTAAATGTTAAAAATATACCAAAGGAAAAAATATGTTAAGTTAGATATAGGACATAGAAATTTTTAAAAATAAGGTGTATAGTCAAATTTATTAATAGTTAGACATATATATATATATATATATATGAAAATTAAATTAGAAATTTAGAGTTTGAAGACATAGCAGTTAGCTCAAATGTTATGCATTTAATCATATTTTTTTAATAATTCATTATTTGGGTCATTAGACCAACTAATATGGGGGACTAATTTCACTGTCTATTACGGGAGACCCAATTAAAGTTGAGACAAAATCACGTATAAATTGACCTCAAGAAATAGAGTCAGTCTTCTATATAAATATTTTGAAAATGCCATTACTAAGGAGAATTTAAAATAGTGGTGTACATGAGAAATAATCAACAGTGTTATTTTTAAAGCTAAATTACACGTTTTATCTTTTATCTTTTATCTTTTACCATTTTTTTTACTTTGGCCATAAAAATTTATTTCTCTATTTTAGCCTTCCACATTTCAAGTTTTTCTTAATTTATTCTTAAAATTAACTTTTGTTCAAAATTAATTGGAAAATGTCGCATTGGCAGTTCAACCGTGCTACATACACCCACTGGGGGTCGACCCCCAGTGAGGTGGCAGTCCCTTACTTGCTGAAATCCAAAAAAAAAAAAAACAGTTTTCTTTGGTCCACTCCCGGGGTGACACCTCACTGGGGGTCACCCCCAGCTGGGGGTATAATGCATTAGTGATTGGCAGTTATATGATGAATAATGTTTTAGAGCACTAAATTGGGAGCTCTAGAGCATCACTAATGATGTGGCACAGTGGCCCCCACCAAAGTGATGTGATGTTTTAGCTTGAGTTTGTTTTTTTTTTTTTTTTTTAGTTCATTAGAGCTATTAGTGGTCCAAAAATTAGTGGGATGAATCACCACTCTTATATGATATGCAATATGTTATTATATTTACTTCTTCCTCAAACTTAAATCTAAATATAATAATAGTATTTCATCCCAACAAGATTAGCATGACATGGCTATTTCTACTAATGATTTTGTCGTTTTCAATTCTGGCTTTTTTGGGGACATATCTATCTTGACCAGATAATGTATACAAATGGGATGTTATGTATTTTGGAACAGCTTTAGGATTACACTTGGTTTTTATTTGGCCAGTCTTTGATTTAAGGAACACTCTAGAAGAGTATTATGATGATATTGAGTGGTCATCCAAGGAAAATTGACCATGTCCCAATACCCTAGAAGAAAATTTATTGACCTTTTCTTTGAGGTGCAACAAAACTTCACCTCTGACCCTTTGTTGTGTCCAAACCCGGCCCTTGCAAACTTCCAGGATGCTTGAGCTTGACCATGTCCCAATACTCTCTCTCTCTCTCACACGCTGTTAAAAAAAAAAAAAAAAGGGAAATTGAAGATAAGAACATCAATAATGAAATTCAAGTGGATGATCTTCATATTATTTTTAGAATAAATTATAAATATACTTTCTGAAATTTATTTAAAATATCTATTCTCTTTTGTAATTTTAGATATTACAAATGTCCCTTGTCAGAAATTTAATAGAATTAATAAATAAATAACTCAACTAATTTTCTATACAATAATAAAATTAGAAGTGGGTTGGCTTTTTTGGCTATTTTAGCCTGGGCTAAAAAACTTGATTTGGGAAGGACTTTTTGGCTTTTTTAACTTTTTTTGTGAGAGAAGAGTGTAATGATTATGGGTTAGATGTGATATTTTGTTTTTTGTGGCTAAAATAACATATTTTATCTTTTGTGTTTAAAATAGCCAAAAAAGCCTACTTTAGCTCTTCCTAAACGGTGCCTTAGTTGAACTGTTAATTGAAATATATTTTTAATATTATTAGAATTTGTTAATTAACTTAATGATTTATTAATAAAAATAAAATATTTATTATGGGATTAAAAACTTTTAGAGGAAGATATGTTGCTGTAGAAATTGAGATCGTCTGCAACAGCTGCCTTCGAACTAGTTATGAGAAGAAGGCTAAAGGAGCTGGATTAGGAACATTGATGCCGACTTGAGCCATATACGGTTAATGTTAGGTTTATACACAAGTCCAATCATAAATGACCTTTTTCTTCAGTAAAACCAAAAAAAAAAAAAAAAAATTTTACAAACACAGAAGTTGATACAACCTTTTTATATGAGATGGGTTGTACTTTTTTGTGCGTCCCATACTCATGTGAGAAGGTTATGTCTAATTTTATAATTAATTTATGTGAAAACAAAAGAACTAAAAATAAAAAATAGACAAACACGTCTAGTTGCTTGCAACTACTTATTTTTGTCAATATCTTCCAAACTTATAGATAATTAGGCCAAAAACAGAGCAAATATATCAAAGTAAAATGATGTGGTGTGCACTCTCTTAGGGGTTCATACCGGGTTCATACCGTATGCACTCTACCATAAAATGTATAATTTTATCATAAATTTTTTTGAGCAAATAATAAAGAAGGAAATGGATTCAAGTGATTTGGCTTAGAAAATTACAACCCATTCAAACTATACAAAATTAGTGGCACAAATAAAAAATTTAATAAATAGCTCAAGCAAAATTAATACTCCGAAGGCAAGAAAGGGGCTTTTAACAATATCAATATTTTAAGGCACAAATAGCAGGTCATTTTCAAAGAAAATGAAAATGGTAGGGGTTTTTAAATGATTTTCTTAAAAAAAAATTAGACTTAAAAAGGTTTTTATTATGTTTATCTATTTTAAATGTGCCTAAAATAACCTTACAATGAATGCACATAACTATTTATTTATTTATTTTTCTAATTGGTTCTCTAACGAGAGCCTACTACTTTAAAAGAAAAGGGAATTATGTAGTGAGAATATGAAAAAAAAATTATAAAAACATGTGGGATGCAAATGATTCTGTGATGCGAAGTGATATGTTGTTGGGGGCTTGCACCTTTCCATGTTTGTATAAAAAAAAAATTCTATCTCACTAAGATGTAATTCCTTAATACTTTGTTTGGTTGAGAGATTTGGGAAGTGATTTGAAAAAAAAAAGAGAAAAGATGTGTGAAATTAGATGAAATGTTGGTATATTTTATTTACATTTTACCTTCTTTTTTCATTTTCCTTTTCAAACTTTTTCTTAAATCCCCGAACTAAACACAGCGTAAAAGAACTAATTAGAAAAAGGAGTTATCTTTACTTAAACTTAAAAAATGGATGAATAAATTTATTTTTATTAGGTTTAGGTCAACAACAATATTACTAAAAGAGTAGCAATTTAGGTTTAGGTCGACAACAATATTACTAAACGAGTAGCATTATATAAATATAAGGGTTGGTTTGGGGTGTCTTAAAAAAATGTACTTTTTGTCTTTTTACGAAAAGATGTGCAGAAAAATAGAGAGGTGATGTGATGAAAAAAAGATAAAAAGATGGATTATATAGTTCATGCCAAACCAGCCCTAAATTTTATATAAATTTTTCATACCGAGAAACAAAGTTAGCCTAACTTTCCATAATACATAAGACAAACTTTGAATGGAAACCCATTTTATATTTAAATAATATTATATTATAACTCTTTAACGTAAAATTCATTTCTTTTTCATTCTTCTAATTAAAATTCATTTTGTTTTTTTATTTGGGTCCTTAGAAAAGAAAATTTTGTTTTTTTACCAAATCTTTGAAAATGGAGATTTTTTTTAAGCCTCAACTATTGAGGGTCTTTGGAAAATGGCATCTTTTATTTTTCTTCACCATTCTGTGCATTTTGAATTAGGCTTTGGACATTTAACAAATAACTTAAAAATTAGAGGTCTATGTGCATTTGATTTGGGTTTCTCATCAAAGCACAACTTAAACAAAAAATTTCAAGTGCAACATGACATGGGAAGAAATGCAAGCTCCCACGTGAAATGGAATGGGACACACTTTTGTTATTTGGACCACTTTTTTTAGACTTTTTAGATGTATATTTTGTATTTGTAGAATAATTATTTGATACTGATAATGATACTGAGAAATTTATCAAACTGATAAATGATTGAAACATTTTAACTTCTGTTTGTGAATTTTGATTTATTTTTAGTTTATTTGTAATAGTTTTTATTGGAATATAATGCGAGAAATATAAGTAGTTAAATTATATTTTTTAAAAATATTTTTACAGTGATAAATAATGATTCATAACAACTTTTTTATTTTATTTTTTGGGGGTTGCTGTTCTATGGGCCAACAAAAAAACCACATGTGACAGCCCGAGCCTTGTGAAGCCCAACTTTATCAATACTCTTATATATCACCATTCTTTGGGGAATTCTATTTATACTTAAAAAATTAATTAGCACACCCAATTTTTCGGTACTACTTATTAAATTATTTAAGTATATAATTTACTCTCAATACATTCTATATTTTTCTACAAATTACCCGTAAATATTATAATATTTTAATTTTATAGTACATCCAAAGTCACCATGTTTGAACTTACAAAGCCGAACGCAGTCAACTTGTTCAGTCTTCTAATGCCAAACAAGATTGTTTTGTTCGGACTTTCAGATATGAACAAAGTGAATTTGTTTGGATCTAAAAATTTGAACGGTATTGACGTAAAACAAGTTGAATATTTATTTTACATAAGAAAACACAGAAATTAATAATTGTATTTTGATATTTATGTAAATGCTTACCTTCTCTTTGATATGTTACTTCAAAAAAAGTTTGATTATTATTCTCATTCATTGTTTGATTTTATTCAAACTTTCTTCTATTTGCAAGTAACAACACAATAAGAGATAATGATGTTAATTATAATGGTGAATTTTGGTGAGGTTGATTGGAATTTTAAAGTAAAGAAGAAGAAGAAGAGAAGACATTTGAAATTTAGGAAAAAAAATGAAGAGACTTGAATATGAAAAACATGTATAAATGATTAGGGTGTACTATGAGAAAAAATTATTTTATTTTATAATTTAATATGTGTTATTTTATTAATAAATTTGTATTAAAATATAATAGAAATTAAAATTTTAAGATGAAGTGCAAAGGTTTTCTTTTTTGTTTTTGTTTTGCACAAATAGAATCACCTGCACTCTCTCCTAAATTGAAAAATCTGGATAGGCCCACCAAGCCCAATCTTATGCCAAGAACGACCCGTTCGCTTGGACCCTTAATAATAGGGATTTTTATGGGCTAGTCATATTTTCAAGGGTTATTATCCAACAGGTCCTTAATGGAGACTCTTTTACCTATAGGTCCTGAACATTTTTGTTTATTTCGTTTTTGTCCTCATATTTTTATACTTAGGTCTGGAGATGAAAAATGAAAAAAAAATAAAATCCACTGGTTTTGACGAACCCATCTTGTGCTTACACTTGGATCAATAACAAAACCAAGAACACCACCTGACTCCAACTCTTCATCTCTCTCTCTCTCTCTCTCTCTCTCTCTCTCTCTCTCTAAATTTGTTTAAATGCAGAGAATCAATAAAATGTTTTAACAAATTGGACGTGTCTCTCTCTTTTAGTGGAGGAAGAAAGAAAGCTTACATATATGAAAGAGAGCTTGCCAACCACCGCCGCCTCCATTGTCGGCATCTTTTTCCACTTTCACCATTGCTTCTACTTCTACTGTCACCAACGTCTTCGCCTCTACCTCCACTATCGTTGTCGACCACTGCCGTCTCCACCTCCATAGTCGTCGTCGCCTCCACCTCTATATCTAGGATCTAGGCTTTTTGCCGCTGGGTCTTCTCTCTCTCTCTCTCTCTCTCTCTGGATATTGGGTAAGATCCCAGTGAAAAAATCTGTTTAAACCAGTGATAAATTTGTTTAAACTAGTGATAAATCAGTGATAATTTTATTTAAACCAGTGATAAATTTATCACTGTTGAATTTTTGTGAATTTATTTTTGTGAATTAGTAAGTGAGTGTGTATGTATGCGAGTATGAAATTTATCACTGCTAAATTATTGTAAATTTGTTTTTTTGAATTAGTAAGTGTGTGGATGTGTTTTTGTGAATTAGTGAGTGAGTGTGTATGTGAGTATGAGAGAACAAAGGAACAATATATAAGGAACAAAAGGAAAACAACATACAGGGGAGAGCTCGTGAGCAGCTTTTTTGCTTCACGCATGTGGTGTGATATTGAAAGGTAAAATTGAAAATGAAAATAAGACAAGACTTGGCTGGTATTAACTTACTTTCATAGGACCGGCCCCCTTAATAATACGTGTCTGAAGCGAGTATGCATAAGTTTCTCTTAATCCTGAAGAAAGAAACGAAGGAACGTCATGAGTTCTTAAAAAATACTTGTCCATTGACTTTCTTCCACTCAACTGCCACAGTTGTACAGTACAACAACATAAGCAAGACACTTTCGTAATTAACAAAGTACTCCATGACTAGGATCATATTCTTTCATTTCCCTCTTTCTAACATGTATAAGAGAATTTTCAATCTTTTATTAAATTTAAATTTGATAAAATTTTTAATAAAAAGAAAATAAAATTCTTTTATCAAACTTGTATCAAATTAAGGGTGAAATAATTTTTTTATCAAATCAAATATGAATCAAATCTTTCACTACATTTTTTTTTTTCCCCACTTAAATTTGATGAAATTGTTAAAAGATCAAGGATTAGACCATCTCTAATCCAGACTCATATATTTCATCAAACGTAAATTTGATGAAAATAATGTTTCAACTGTTTTACCAAATTGGTATCAAATAAAGGGAATCATACTTTTTTTATCAAATCAATTGAGCGTTTAACTTTTTATCAAATCTCATAGGTGACTGTTGATGGATGACCAAGTGGACGATCGGCTGGACAATCAGGTGGATGATCGGATTGGGAAAGATTTGATGAAAATTTACACTAGGCTGGACGACCGGCCAGATTTGATGAAATGATCGAAGTGCATTATATTAGATCAAATTTTTGCTCAAACTTTTACTTAAATTTGATGAGAATTTTAAGTAAACGTTGGAGATGCTCTTATAGATGAGTTTTTTTTCACTAAAATTGAGAAAAGTAGAATTTTGGATGAAAAAGTAATTTGATGAAAATTTAGTGAGAAGATTGGAATAACTCATATAGATTTGAATTAAGGTTTTACATAAATTTAGAATCAAATTAGATGAAAAATTTGATGAATTATTAGAGATGGTCTAAAGTCTTCATTTGTAAGAAACTCATCTCATCACATTATCACAAACCCAAGAAATTCTGAGGAGAAAAGGTTGGAAAGAGATCGAATTCTAGATGGGTTTGTTAGGTTTTCTCAAGTTTGCATTAAAGTGTTTCGATTTTCTTTCTTGGTATGATTCTTTTGTTTTCTCGCTACACCAAGAAAGTGAAAGAAAATTTTGGATTACTAGTTGCTTTATCTTTACACTTCTGTTTGATAATTGATTACTCTCTTCAAATGTCCAATTTTCACGTCAGATATACTAGCCGATCTTTTTTTGAACGACGAAAGTTGTATAATTAGATCAAGGCTAAAGCCTTACATAACCCAATAGGGGGATTACAAACCCAATTGGGGGGGAGAGCTCCATTAAGAAAGGCCCTCGCTGTCCAATGGGCAGCATGGTTAGCCTCGCGAGGAGTCCATAAAAAGGAAAAATTACATTGAGTAGCCATACTGCGAATATCTTCAATAATAGGAGCACAGTCCTAAGGAGGATCATCCTCTGAAACACACAAACAGATCACAGCTTTGTTATCTCCTGCAATTTCCACCTGAGATAAATTGAGGGATTGGGCCATTAGGCATGCCCAATGAATAGCCATAGCTTCACCCTGCATGATTGAACTCACTTCCTCAAAGTGAACAGTTCCGTTCACAAGCGATCCTCTGCTATCTCGGATACTTACAGCCATTGAGGCTCTTGATAAACTAGGTCTGAGGGCCATGTCACAATTAGCTTTCAACCTCCCCTACCGGGGGGGTGTCCACGTCCTTGCCATAGATTGCGGAGTTCTCTAATGGTTGGAGTTTGGAGTTAGGATGATTGGGTTACAACGCCGTTGCATGTTCGTAAAAGTCCTTATCAGCTTTGAAGATCATAAAGCAGGGGTCAGCGGGATGGTGGTTGAAGACAAAGTCATTCCGACCTTTCCAAATATGCCAAGCCAGCCACAGCAACTTACAAAAATACTCTCGTCTATTAGATTTGTTCTGAATATCGTGAAACAAATCACAAGTCCAACGTTGGATCGAAACTATGGGCCTAGAGCTGAGATTCATGTTTAAATTGCTCCTAAACCACCAACTCTCGTCCAATCACAGCCGCACAGCAAATGCTCCACTGTTTTAGAATCCAAATGGCAAATGGGACACACCTCATTCTTTGCACAATGACGACGAAATAGGTTGGCTTTGGAGGCCAACAGATTATTACATGCCCACCACCAAAAATGTCGAAGTTTAGGAGGAATCGGTAAAGTCCACAAGAATTTCCAAAACAAATATGGTATCTAAAACAAAGAAGATGGCCTGTCCGCACTAAGACTTTGTTGATAAGTAACTCCCGCACGGTACCTGGACTTGATTGAGTAGGAACCTTTCAGGTCATGATGCCAAATCAAACGATCAACTTGTTCTTCAACCGCAATAGGGATGGTACAGATTTCACTAACCTCCTTAGGTGAGACCACCTGTTGCAGCACATTTTTCTGCCAACATTTGGAAATGGGGTTGATAGCATCGCTAACGGTAACTAATGAGCATCCCGTGGGTTTTTGAGATTTCACATAGAAGTCTTGAGATGCTGCAACACATTTGTCGTCCCAAAACTTGATGGATTTCCCACTGTAGACCTGCCATTTGACCCCTCGGTTTAGTACTTCACAACTTTCCAAAATACTGGTCCAAGCCTACGACGCCTGAGGACCTTTTTTGGTATTCCAAAAATCTAAATTAGTATAGTACTTGCCTTTAAAAAATTTAGCATAGAAGCTTTATCTCTCTATTTTGCTCCAAGCTCATTTGTATATACATGTGTATCTTGTTGGAGATTTGGTTTTTATAGGCTTATTTTGGGCCAATTTTGAGCCCAAAATTGAGTGGGTCCCACATATCTTTTGGGGTGGCGCCATAGAGGTAACATATTCCTTACCGCATGGTAAGTCACACGGTAAAGACGGTTCGTCAAAACCATTTATGAGTGAGTGGAAACTTAACGTCATTTTCGGGTTCGTGGAATGGACAATTAAATAATTAAATGTGGGTTTCCTTATAAGGCTTATCCCACATTGAAACTTTAAGTGAGTTTTTGTGAGTACATAAGCTCTAGGTGTACAAACTTGGGTTGGGCCCCAAGGGGCACCCCAAGTTTGTAGAAGGGAGGAGTTATGGACAAATGAAACCTCGGCTCAAACCACCACACACACGTGTCACCATCTGGCTGAGCTGTGTCGGGTGTAGATTGTGGGCCGGGTCAGTTCTAACATTAATTTTTTGAACAAATTTTTTTTTTCAAATTCTTGCAGGAAATTATTTAAATTTCAAAATGTATTTGAATTCAAATTTTTTGTCCAAAAATTGTGCCTCCGAATTCCACTAAATTCCCAACTGTTAAACAGGTTTTTTAACTGCTAATAGTTTACAGATTCAACAGTGACCAGATCTGTTCAAATTTCAAAACTGTATCTGTTCAAAACTGTTTGCACCTGTTCGGTTTGTTTTCCTACCTGTTCGGGTCTATCTTGTTGCTTATAAATAGAGACCCAATTCCAGCAGTTTTGGACATCAAAAACATCCAGAAAAATGTGTCCCCTTCCTGGTTTTGCTCTTTCACTGCTTTGTTCTTCATTCTAGTTTTAGAGAAAAATCCAGAGTGTATAAAACACAGGTTTTTGTTCGCCGTACAAATTGTTTGGAGTGCTACTACAATTTGTGAAGATCATTGTATCCTGTAAGATAGACACCTTTTATCCATAAGTACCGTAGCGGGGCGAATCTGTCTTAAGAACAGAGTGTCACATACTCGACTTAATCTTTTAAAGTTTTATTCGGTTTGGTAAAATAAATTCTGTAAGTGGTTTATTTTTATTTATTTGATTTGGTTTCAAATTATTTATTTTACACAAAAGATTGTTCTAACATATCTATATATATCTACGTACATATGTGTGTGTGTTGATTTCTGACTACATTGCCAAACAGGTATTTAGCTGGAGAACACTGGTAGAATAGATTGCGCCCGAACAACCTGTCACAGAAAGATAAGACTCTGGAGGTGGTTCGTCCACCTGGGGGCACTCCGACGATCAAGTTAGTACTCAGTTATCTCTCAAAGATAGCAAACAGTGCTTAACTCACTAGCCAGGATACCAAAAACGTACCTTAGACCTACGAGGGTGCCTTACTTTTATAACCAACACTAACCTGATCCCTGTAGAAGCCTAGCTTCTCTTGGACTCTAGCTCAATGCTCATCCTGGACTCTCCAATAGATAAAGATAAACTCCCAAAGAGCTTTATCCTTATCCAGGCTGAGGTCCTCCTCCATTCTAGGACTTTTACGACTTATTCGTTCATTTCAGATTCCGGTATCTCCGCAGATAACCTCGGCCTAGCCGAGATCATCTTGGCACCATAATCAGGACATGTGGCACCTCAGCTGGCACATCGGCTGCCACCTTGGCCACGTGTTGTCATCCACAAAAATATGCCCCCGCAACTGCCCCATAGGTTCTATTACCTCGGCATCCCGAGGTGATAGAACCTACATCATTCGTTCATATAACACGTCGGCTAAAACTTGCCATATCCTTCGTTACCGAGGTCATCACTAGTCGGCTCCACACGACCAAGACTGCAGTCTGCTTTACTAATGCCCAAAAACCAAGAACCAAGTTTTTTAATTTCTTTAACGGAGATCGCCCCCTTAGCCGAGGTCTTTGCATCATTAAATCAAGAACTCCAAGAGTTCTATCTGCGCATGAGCTGTCACGTACGGTTTCTCAACCATTTTATCTACGCATTTTCTCCTTATTGATCCGTACTTGACACGCGCCATTAGGTCGCGTCACGTCTCGTCTGCGCGTGCCGCCTGACAAGCACGTCATCTAAGGCATATTCAATGTAATTTTGCTGCCTTTTTATGTTTTAACAAAAACGCTTCCCTTTTTTCGTCTTTTCACTTTACGTTCTTTGATTTCTCTCAAGCTTTCTCTCTCTAAAAACTTCTCTCCCCAACAAAACTGCCATTGTTTCAAGTCTTTCAAGCTCTATATCTTGTTCTGATCACCTCCTTCGGCGGAGCATCCATCGTTCTGCTGCATTCGCCATCATTGTTTGACTTCGGCGTACCTCATACCGGCATCATTCTCTTCGGCAAGTCGCTATCTTCTCCCTTTTCAGTTTCAAACTCTGTCGCTTTTGTTTATTACTATGGTGAATCCATTCATGTTTTTCAGTCCTTGCTTGTATTTTAAACTTTATCATTCATTTGAGCATGTTCTGTTTACAATTTCATGTTTGTCTACTCTGTATCTGGGTCTACATATGCACACACATACTATTCATATACGTGTCTTCACAATTTGCCACGGTCCTTGGCTTTGCACATCTACACACACTTTATTTAGTGTTCTTTGAATTCTTGTTTGTCTTCTTGAGTTTGAATCATTGTTGTTTTCTGTTTTCTTGTTGCATTTTCCAAATTCTTGCTTTCAATTCTTGTTTCTGTAGACCTAGACCTAGTATTTGCTTTAGAATTCTGTTCTTTTGGAAAACTGAACCAAAAATCCCCTTAGATCCTTAGAAACCTTTACTCCAGTATTCTCTAGGATTCAGCCGAGGTCCTTGAAACCCACACAAACCATTTTCTTCTAAAATCCTGCACCCTTCCCCTTTAGTCGACTTTATGGGTATGTTCAGGTAGAGGGTAGACACCCCGGCCAAACTAGAGTACTTTAGGACAGAGTTCTCTATCCCAGCCGATGTTCACCTTAGGCTGGCAGGGGAGGAGGACTCCATCATGCCTGATGGGGACTCTATGCCTTTCCCCGTGGTGGCCTTCACAGAGTGTGGACTTAGGTTCCCTTTCAACATCCTTTTCCGCCAAGTCCTTCACTATTACAAACTTAACCCAATGCAGTTAGCCATTAACTCTTACAGAGTCATTAACGGCATAATTGCCCTAGCTAGCCGAGAAAACGCTAGGATAACACTAGCTGACATCCAATACTGTTACACCATATGTGGCCTGAAGTCAGAAAAGGGCTACATCTATTACCTTAAGCCGAGATCCACTAAATACAAACTCATCGCCGACCTCCCAGACTCCAACAAAGGGGCTGGAGATGATTATTTCATCGTCTCAGGCAACTAGGAGTTTCCACCTGATGATAACCTCCACCTCTACCCTTTGAGCCAAATAGTCTTTAAAGAGAGTAATGGTAAGAACCAAGTGTCACTTTACTTGTTTTCAAGTCTTTATTACTTTGTTCCTTTCATATGTCCTAATGTTGGCTTTTGCACTTGCAGCTCTTCCTCAGCCACTAAAAGACTTCCGCAAATCCTTCTATCCAAGCAAGGATTTCAAGAAGCTGTTGGGTTTACCAGTGAATCAGTGCAAGGCCCCTTTGCTGCTCAATTACATCCCGACCTATAAATCTGTTCTGCCCGACGTCCCCAAGAAGTGCAAGTCCCCTCTTTCTACTACAACTCCTCTTACTACTTCATCACCACAGCCAGACCAAGCCTCAACCTCTGACCCAACAGAGCAGCCATCAATGTCTTCTCCCCAACTGATTCCTCCAGCGCAGCGTTGATGCCGCCGCCGAGTTCCCATTCTTGCTCTTGCAGGCAGAACTCGTAGTCAAAAATGCCAAAGTGTTGAGGCGTCGACTTACGATCCAGCCAACCCGCCCACTGCACTTTTAGCAATCCACTTTGGCACAAAAGTCACAGATGCCGCTACTGCCGACGAGATGGAACGCAACAAGGCTGTTGTCGAAGACCTTCTTACCGACATCCCTGGTGTTGTCACAGTCCAATCTTCACTATCACAATCCCAACCCAAGTCAAAGCAAAAAAGGGTAAAGAGGGCCAAGGCAAAAGCCACTTTTACCCAAGTTGAATTTGAAGATACAGTTCCAATCTCAAAGCTTGCCGAGATTGAGAAAACTAGCTCTGCCGTCGAAAAGAGACCTGCTGAGGATGACCCCTCTGAAACTGCTAAGTCAAAGAAGCCGAGGTCGAACTTTGCAGCCACCTCGGGTTCACTTAAAGCTGATGACCCTTGGGCCCCATCTATCATGATCGAGGACAAGCCGGTCAGAACCGGTGATAGCGCTGTTGACATTGAGGTCGACGTTGCACTCTCTACTGCATTGCTCCTTTCCAATGACCTCAACCGTATGGCCGAGGTCAGCAAATATGAAAATTTCGCTTTGATGGTGCAACACTCTGTATTGGTAAACTCCTAACACTTGGTACTCTCTATTCTCTGTTTTCACACTAAAAGAGTTTACTAACTTTGTTTATTCCGCTTTTTCTAAACGATCTAGTACGCTCATTCCTTTGCGATGTAGGTTGAGGACTTGAAGAAGGAGCTAGTCCACAAGACGAAAGAGGCTGCTGGCTTGCTTAAATCATTGAACAATGCCGAGGCCAAGATGAAAGTCCTGCTAGATCAGGCCAAGGCAACTAAACAAGCCCAAGATCAAGCCGAGGAAAAGGCAGTTGCTGCAGAGGCTGTTGCTGAGGTTCTCAAAGCCGAAATAAAAGAAGCTGAAGTAAAAACTGCCGAAGCCCAAGCAGAGCTTCGAAGTGCCTTGGCCACAAAAGATGCTGAAATCAAAGCGGCGGACGAGAAGGCCTATGCCGAGGGGGCAGCCGACGTCCGCGAGGAGTACAAAAAACAAGTCAGACAAGCATGCAACAAGGGTTACACCCTTGGTTGGATGGCTGCTCTGAAGGAGTTGGTTGTCCCCGAGGATTCTCCTCTTCATGATAAAGGCCAACTTGCAGCGCCATTCCCTTCCGCTTCAAGCCAATCTGAGGCTAAGGCTGGGGGGAAAGAAGCACGAGAAGAAGATGAAGAGGAAGAAGAAGACGAAGAGGCCGAGGTGGCAGCTGATGCTGAAGTTTCTACTTGGGCCAAGTCCCCAACTCTGAATGAGCAAGTCCTGGACTTGACTCAGGATGAGGAGGACAAGGTCTCAAAAAGTGTCTCCCCCAAGATGGCTTCGTCCGAGGTGCTTGTTGCTGGGAAGAGCCTCGATCAAACAATCAAAAAAATTGATGCCGAGATCCAGGCTGAGAAAGCCACTGAGAAGACTTTCCAGTTGTCTTCCGAGGTCGACACACAACCAACTGCTGATGCCGAGTAATATATTTTGAAGTTTTTCTTTTTTCTGTACCTTGTACTTTTATCTTTCGAACAATGTTAGCTTTTATTTGGCCGATGTGCCTTTTTTGTACTTTGAACAAGTTGTCCTTTTTGAATGTAAGTCTTTACTTTTTTCCTCAAGTGTTGAATGTATGCTTTCCACACTTAGAATAATTTTTGCATATCTTCAAAAGTACACCTTTAACTGTGCAATCTTTGAGATACAATACCACGGACATAACTTCTTGATTGTTTATCTCGGCCTTGGCTAGACATTTGAAAATATTGTAAAAATATTTTCACCAGTGTTGGTTTAAACTTGCCACTTTAATCTTTCATATCAAGACTTCTGTCTTCTATACTCCCCAAGTTGGACAACCTAGTTATCTCGGCAAGTACGTATGTACTTCTTTCAAATTTACCTCGGAATAACTTTAACTTGAAAATTGTTCTACAAAATTTCAACAAGTCCGAAGTACTTTAAACTTTATTCATCATTCCCCAGCTCTTTGCCCCCTAATGTGAACTTAAGTTTTACTTAGGTTCTCATTAAGCATGTGGCTATGATCTTGTTGCCGAGGTTAGATTCAAACAAAGACTAGCCGAGGTTCTAAACCTTGGTTCCTCTGTTAATCTTACTCAAATGTACTTAGTTCTAATCTGAGTTTGATTCTGTCGATATGGTAGATCTAGGTTAATCCAACTTATTTCAACTCTATTATATGCAAGTATAATTTCAACTCTGCCATATAATGAGTCTAAGTTATTCGTCATGTTTCACTCAGAAATATCGCCAACTTAGTTCAACTCTATTATATGCAAGTATAATTCAACTCTACCATATAATAAGTCTAAGTTATTCGTCATGTTTCACTCAGAAACATCGCCAACTTAGTTCAACTCTATTATATGCAAGTATAATTCAACTCTGCTATATAATAAGTCTAAGTTATTCGTCATTTCATTCAGAAACATCGCCAAAGGACTGGTCAGTCTCATTACACAAGTTGAAATTAAAAATCGAGCTAAAATTTTATTATTACTTCGGTTAATAACAAAAAACTTTAACAAGCAAAAAATCTAATGATAGAAAGACTTCAAGTTGCACGTATTCCAGGGTCTTGACAACTCTTTGCCTTCACTGTCTTCAAGCTGATATGCCCCATTTCCGGCAGCCGAGATGATTCTATAAGGTCCCTCCCAATTTGGGCCAAGCTTGCTCTCTCTAGGATCCTTCTTATTACCGACGACCTTTCTCAGGACGAGGTCCCCAACTTCAAACTCTCGTGGGTTGACCTTCTTATTGTAAGCCTTAGCAAGCTGCTGCTGGTATGCCCCTAGTCGAATTGCTGCTCTTTCCCTTCTCTCTTCCAACAGGTCCAGATCTCGGGCCAAAAATGCCTCATTAGTTCCATTCTCTACTCTCTGGGTTCTGATCCCTGGGATGCCGACTTCTAATGGGATTACTGCCTCTGTGCTATAAGCCATGGCAAATGGGGATTCCCCAGTTGATCTTCTCGGTGTAGTTTGATATGCCTAGAGCACATTGGGTAACTCTTCCACCCACTTTCCCTTTGTTACTTCCAGTCTCTTCTTGATCCCATCCAAGATAGTCTTGTTGGATGCTTCCGCTTGACCATTGCTTTGGGGGAAGCTTGGAGTGGAATAGTAGTTCTTGATTTTGTACTTTGCACAGAAGCTCTTAATTAGCTTACTATCAAACTATGTACCATTATCTGCTATTATTGCCCTTGGGATCCCGAACCTGGTGATGATGTTATTCCATATGAAGTTCTTTACATCAATGTCCCGGATCTTTGTGAGGGGTTTTGCTTCTACCCACTTTGTGAAATAGTCAGTTGCCACTAGCAAGAACTTCCTTTGTCTAGTCGCTTGAGGTAGTTGTCCAACAAGATCCATGCCTCATTGGGCAAATGGCCAACGGCTAGACACTGGGTTTAAATCTGCTGCTAGTTGATGTATTAAAAGTGCAAACCTCTGACACTTCTCACATTTTCTGACATGAGCTTCAACATCTTTCTGCATATAGGGCCACCAATACTCCTGAGTAATGGCCATATGAGCAAGTGACTCACTGTAGACACCCCATTTTTGACTGTCCTCAAGACTTGGATGTCATCGTTTCAACACCCGATGATTGTGCTTACTCGTGTTCGTTTTGAGTCCCTGAAGGTCTCAGCCGAGCGCCTTGCCTTGGAGCCTCTAATCTTGTCTGTTTTGTGCTTGGTTGTGGACCAAGAGCTTGTTGTTTCACCTCTGGAGGAAAGGGTGGCCTGTCGGCCATCCCCCTAGCCTGCCGGCCATGACTTGTGCCTATCAACCACCAGTGGTGGCCGGTCGGCTATGTTTATGGCCATCTTGTCTGTTTTGTGCTTGGTTGTGGACCAAGAGCTTGTTGTTTCACCTCTGGAGGAAAGGGTGGCCTGTCGGCCATCCCCCTAGCCTGCCGGCCATGACTTGTGCCTATCGACCACCAGTGGTGGCCGGTCGGCTATGTTTATGGCCGGTCGGCTACATTGATGGCCGGTCGGCCATTGATGATGGCCGATGGCCATTTTTCTCCTTTTTCAGATATTTATTTGCCAGTGCCAACTGTTGTTCACTGATGCTCATCTCTATACACGTGTATAGAGGGATAAATACAAGCCTTTAGCTTGATTTTCTATATATAGGGGGGTCTCTCCCCCATTTTGGGAGGTTACACAATTTTGAGCAAATTTCTCCCTCTCTCTCTAGAATTCTCTCTCCCTCCTCTTGTTTTATGCTTGATAGTTGATTTTCCCTACACTTTGGCACAAAGACCCTTAACCAAACATCCTCATCTTGGAGCTAAGGTTCTTTGAGGCTTAGTTTGAGCTCCTAAGGGTGGTTTTAGCTTAGAATTGTGACTATTTTGTGCTGTGCTTCAAGAGGTATATTGCTTACCTTGTAAGCTTAGTTTTAATCACTTGCTTGGCTATCCTTTTATACTATTTTGGGCCTAGTTTTCAACTACAAAAAACTCTAATTTTTGAAACTTAATATGGTGGTTTGAAGCCATTTTGTGCTAAGGGGTTGTTTACCCTTCTTGTTGCTTAATTGTGAAGCTTTTTGCACCATCTTTTAGCATCTTAAAATCAAACTTTTTAGGCCTTTAAACCACTGAAATTCAGGGTTATTTCAGTGATGGAAAGCATGTTTTGAAGTCCAAAAATGGAGGGGTTAGCCTCCCCTGCTTGTGTCTCATTTGCATGCCTAGTTAGCATCCTATGGTAGCATATTTTTGTGGTTTAACTTAGCTTAATTCAAGCATGTTTTAGGTACTATTTTGATTGGTTTTAGCTTTGTTTTGGGTTATCTTGGTCATATGAGCCTTGTTTTGCATAGTTATAGTGCAAATAGCTTCACTAGCTTGGCATTCTAGCCCTTTAAGCTTGATTTGCATGAGATGTTTACATGTTGAAGTGTCTTTTTACATGTAATTTTAGTGTTTATAGCTCTGTCACATGCTCATTTGCTTCACTCTTTCATTTCTTTTTAGAGTTGCTCTTGAGTCTTGTTTGAAAATTAACATGTGAGCATGTTTTTCTAGCCTTTTGTGCCTTAATCTCAGCAAGTTTTAGCCTTTGTTTTGGCATATTTTAACTCTGTTCTAAGCTGGTTTGGTCAGTTGAGGCTTGTATTGTATGGCTATAGTGTAATGGTCTTCACTAGCTTAATGAGTTAGGCTCTTAAACATGACTTGCATGAGTTGCTTGCATGTTTTAGTGTCATTTTGCATGCCATGTCAGTATTGAAATATCTGCAACCTCCCTCTATTCTTCACTCTTTACTTTGTTTTGAAAGTGGCTTTGAGCCTCTTGTTGGCTTGAGTATGGAATTGAGACCCTTATGTCTAATGGTTTAATTCCTTTGGGAGTTCATTACCAACAACATGAGGCCTCTTTTATGCTCAGGGTACTTGTGGCTTAAGCCCTCTTTCCATTAGAGAACTCTCATCTTTTGGACTTAACTGGTTAAAGAATGGATCGGTAATTAAAATAAGTAAATAAAACATGACAAGTAAAACTTGAGCAAGTTAAGCATGTTGCGTTGCATTGCATGTGTTTGGATCAGACGTTAATCCAAACATAAGGAAAATGGGACGTTTCATACTCAAAGTGATGCAACGTGCCATTTTTCTTGGTCACCATCACCCTTGATCATGCATGATAGGGTGGTGGTTGTTTTGGTCTTGTTTGTGCATTCATTGACCTTGTACAAGCTTGGTTCTCTAGCCATCATGCATTGAAAATGCTTGGTTGATGGCTTGAGAGCCAAGAGCTACACTCCTTTGAGCTTGAGAGATGATAAGGAGGGTAGAAGTACACACATATATTCCTTGGAATACGCTGTTTTGCTTCTGTTTGCTCTCTGTTGTAGCAAAAAGGGAAATCTAGGAAAGCAGTGGCCGACCGACTAGTTAAAGTAGCCGACCGGCCAGAAATGAATTTTGCATCAGTATGTTCCTGAGTTGGAGCAGAAGCATTTTGGGAGTTGGCACAATTTTTAGAGATCAAACGAGTGCAAACAGAGGCATCCAAAGGCAAGGCGGTGGATTTTCGGGTGGAGCAACCGTGAATGCATGTATCCCTCGCCCTAAGGCCATTTAATCACTTTTGTTAGCTTAGAATAAGTTAGCTAATTCCTTCATATATGTGTTGTAATTAATTAGCTTAAATTCATTTTGTAATATTTTAATTAGCTTAGCATAACTAGTTATTCAATTGTGTTGTAATAATTAATTAGCTAAGTTAGTTAATTAGTTGTTTTGTAATAATTAGCTTAGCTTAGCTTAGTGTAGCTTAGCTGATTCATTCGGACCCTCCTTCGAGAGGGCGCAAGGTTGTAATAAGTGTGCGTGCGTGTGTGTATGTCTTCCAATCCCACGTCTTTCTCCCTTTTATTTACCCACTTTTGATGGTTAGATTAGGGACATTTTCAATTAGCATACCTTATGCTCGCATGTTTGTATCCATTCATTTGTCTTGCATGCACCGAGGCTTAGTGCATCATTCAAACTGCATCGTATTTCAATACTTAATTGAATACGTGTTTCAAAGCATGTTATCAAATTGTTGCATTCATATGCCATCTTAGTAGTTGAGCCTATTAATTTCATGTTGCATGTGTTGCATTAGGCATCTTAACATAGTTAGGATCATGCATTGTTTCTAACTAGCTTTTGTTTTGGCTTGGAGTACTCGGTAAGCTTTTACGCTTTAGCATATCGCATGAAATGTGGATGTTGCCATGATTTCATGCTTGCCATGAGGCTATTTGCTTAAATGATTAACTGCATGAATGCCTGTGGATGAAGGCTTGATTGTTTGAATTGGAACAATAAGATGAATATGAGTTTTAAGCCCACTTTGTGAAGTGGCAAATCATGTTTTAAGCCCACTTGCGGTGGAAAATCTGCATTTTAGCCCACTTGAGGGTGGCAACTTCAAACCATTTTTCGAAAGCAAACACGAGTTAAATTTGTTCCAATTCTTGTGATTTTAGTCTATACTTGCTTGTGTGTGTCACGTAGTAAAGTTAGCTAATAACCGGAATAAGAACACATGTGTTTATAAAACAACATATCATGATAGTAGAGGCCGATCTTTGATCGGGCAAGCGGGGGTTCTCATTTCAGGACCTTCCCCTCTCGTACCTAAGTTCCTGAGCCGAGGCAACTTTGGTGATGACGGACACGTGGCCTTTGGCATGAGTCAGGGTTTCCTAAATTTCCCAAAAACAAAATATTTAGGTGGCGACTCTGTAATCTGGTAAAGCAGCCCAATTTTGACATTATTTGATTCAAATTGATTTTCCAAAATGATTTGTCGGATTGGACTCTTTGGTGTTTATCAGTTTTACATTGCACTTTGTGACATTAGATTCAGAATCATGACAGGAGTCCGAACTGTAGGACCAATTCGAGCTCTCCGAAAGGGAGCGCGAAAAAGTCGAGCTACACCTGCCCCCTGCGTGGCTTCCACATACTCCTTCGTGTATTTCATGTAGGAAGTCTTTAACTTGGGAAGGATGCACACATCTCAAAAGGGGACCAGTAAAAGACCTTCTGTAGAGGTGTCCTTCTGCTGTCAGAGTGAACCTTGTCAACTTCAGCCTGGTCGTGTGTGCTTCTTTGCGATCATCTAGCAGCTTCCCATCCCTAAGGAATATTACTATTGTATCCATGCAACTTGGTCCCATCTCCACGCACATTGCTTCGTACTCTGTGATCAGTGGTTCCACACTTGGGCTTGACAAATAGTTAACCATTATCCTTGCCTCCCCTGTTTTCATAGCACTAGCCAGGTTAGCCAAGGCATCGGTATGGCTGTTGTCATCTCGGCTAACTTACTATAGTCGGCAATCTTGAAACAAGGCTAGTAATCTAACAACCTCCTTAACGTAGGTTATCATTCTTTCATCTTGGACTGCATACTCACCTGTTGCTTGGTTCACAATAAGCTGAGAGTCACAAAAGACCACAACCTCGTTGGCTTCCATTACTGTTGCCAGCTTCAGTCCTGCGATCAGTGCTTCATACTTTGCTCAATTGTTGGAGGCTTTGAACCCCAAACAGATTGATTGCTCTAATATTTGTCCATCTGGAGACACTAGCACTACTCCTGCCCTCGTTCCTTGTTGGTTTGAACTCCCGTCAACAAACAGGCAGAAGGAGTCGCTGATGTAAATATTGCAGGGCTTGAGTTTCTCTTTTTTCTTCTACTTTGTTGTGGGGTTTTTCATTCCCAGCTAGGTCTTTTCTTGTTCACCTGGACATCCTAAGCCATGGCTCATCGGAGCTCGACGTGGGATGGCACCAGGTGTGAACTCGGCCATGAAGTCGGCCAGAACCTGGCCCTTGATTGTTGTTCTGGGCCTAAATTCCAGGTCGTATTGGCGTAGTATTACTGCCCATCTGACTATCCTGCCTATTAGATCTCTTTGTTGTAGCAAGGATTTTAAAGGATGCTCAGTCAATACCACAATCCTGTGGGCTTGGAAGTAATGATTCTACTTCTTAGATGCCATCACTCAAGCTAGTGTCAATTTCTCCAGGGGCAAGTACCTGGTCTCTGCGCCTGCTAGGGTTTTACTTACATAGTAAACTGCCCTCTGTTCCCCTTTCTCTTCTCTAATCACCACTACACTCACTGCATGCTCCGAAATTGCCAAGTATAAGTTAAGTTCCTCTCTTGGTACAGGATTTGAGAGAACTGGAGTTGTGGTCAGGTATTTTTTCAGGTCGGCCAAGGCGACTTCGCACTCTTCTGTCCACAAAGAATCTATGGCCTTCTTCACTAAATTAAAGAATGGTTTGCATTTGTCAGAACTTCTACTTATGAACCTATTCAGGGCTGCAACCTTTCCAGTCAACATCTGCACTTGTTTTGCCGATGTTGGGCTCTTTAAATCCAAGATGGCCTTGATTTGATCTGGGCTTACCTCAATGCCCCTTCTGGTAACCAAGTATTCCAAGAATTTACCAGACCCAACTCTAAATACGCATTTCGAAGCATTGAGTCGGAGCCGATATGTTCTAAAGATGTCGAAAACTGTCTTTAAGTCGGCCAGATGATCCTCAGGTTCTTTGGTCTTCATGACCATGTCATCAATGTATACTTGTACTGTTTTGCCAATTAGATGTCTGAACATTTTGGTCACCAACCTCTGGTAGGTGCTCCTGCATTTTTCAACCCAAAGGGCATCACTTTGTAGTAATACAGTCCTTTTGGGGTGATAAATGCAGTATTCTCCTCATCAGGGAGGTATATTGCTATCTGATGGTACCCCATGTATACGTCCAGGAAGCTCATCCTTTCATGCCCTGAAGTGGCATCCACCAATTAATCAATCTTGGGGAGTGAGAAACTGTCTTTGGGACAGGCCTTATTCAGGCTAGTGAAGTCCACACAGACTCTCCACTTCCCATTCTTCTTCTTCACCACCACAGTGTTGGATAGCCAAGTTAGGTAGTTTACCTCTCGAATGGCTCTGGCCTCCAACAGTTTGTCCACCTCATCTTCTACTGCTTCGATATGCATCAAGGTCAGCCTTCTAGTCCATTGAGTGACAGGTTTAGCTGACCTGTCTACATTTAATCTATGGCAAGTGACCTCAGGGTCAATGCCAGGCATCTCGTATGGTGTCCAGGAAAACACCTCAATGTTTGCTCGTAAGAAGGCTTCTAACTCCCTTTCTTCCTCCACGGCCAATATTGAGCCGAGAAGGAAGAAGCGCTCATCATCCCCCTGTTGGACTAGAATTTTCTTCAGGGCTTCTTCAGTTTTCTCAGCTAGTTCTTTGCCGACATCATTTAGGACCTCTATGTCCTCGTCCTCAATCTCGGCTGTGTTTGTTTCTCTTATGTTGCAAGTGGATTTCATTGCTGCCATGGAGCAATTCTTTACCTGCACCTGGTCTCCTCTGATCTCCTCAATTCCTTGTTTCGTTGGGAACCACAATAGTTGGTGCAATGTAGAGGGTATAGCCCTCATTGCTTGCAACCACGGTCTTCCTAAGATAACATTGTAAGGCGAGAGGTTGTCAAAGATAGCAAACAGAGCTTAACTTACTAGCCAGAATACAAAAAGCGTACTTTAGACCCATGAGGGTGCCTTACTTTTATAGCCAGCACTAACCTGATCCCTGTAGAAGCCTAGCTTCTCTTGGACTTTGGCTCAATGCTCATCCTAGACTCTCCAATAGATAAAGATAAACTCCCTAAGAGCATTATCCTTATCCAGGCTGAGGTCCTCCCCCATTCTAGGACTTTTATAGCTTATCCGTTCATCTCGGATTCTGGTATCTTCGTAGATAACCTCGACTTACATGACCAGGACACGTGGCATGTCGGTTGCCACCTTGGCCATGTGTTGTCATCCACAAAAATATGCCCCCACAACTGCCCCCTAGATTCTATTACCTCGTTATCCTGAGGTGATGGAACCTACATCATTCGTTCATATAGCACGTCGGCTAAAACTTGCCATATTCTTCATTACCGAGGTCATCACTTGTCGGCTCCATATGACCAAGACTACAGTGTGCTTTATCAATGCCTTAGAACCAAGAACCAAGTTTTTTAAATTCTTTAACCGAGATCGCCCCCCTAGCCGAAGTCTTTGCTTCACTAAATCAAGTACTCCAAGAGTTTTATCTACGCATGAGCTGTCACACGCGGTTTCTCAATCGTTTTCGCCACGTGCCTTTTTCTCATTGATCCGTACCTGATACGCGCCATCAGGTCGTGTCGCTTCTGCGCATGCCACCTGACAGACACGTCGTCCAAGGCACATCATTATGATTTGCCGCCTTTTCGTGTTTGTAACAAAACATCTCTCTCTCTCTCCATTTCTTCACTTTTGCATCCTTTGCTTTCCAATCAAATTTTTCTCTCTCTAACACTTCTCTCCCAAATCCTCCATTTTTGTTTTCTCAAAGCTTTCTGCAATTGTTTCCGTTCTTCCCCTTTGGTGAGGCATTCATCATTCTGCTCCACACACCACCATCATCTGATTCCGGAGTACCTCACACCGATGTCATCTTCTTTGGTAAGTCACTGTTTTTCCCCTTTTTAGTTTCAAACTCTGTCGCTTTTGTTTATTGCCATGGTGAATCCATTCATGTTCTTCAGTCTTTGCCTGTGTTTTGAATTTCGTTATTCATGTATCGAGCACGTTTGTTTGTGATTTTGCTTTCGTTCAATCTTTTCCTGGGTACATGCACACACATACATACTTGTTATTTTGCCACTGTCCTTGGCTTTGTATATCTGCACATACTTTGTACAATGTTCTTGAATTTCTATTCATTTTCTTGAGCCTGAATCACGCTCTTGTTTCTGTTTTCTTGTTACATTTGTCTGATTCTTGCCTCCAATTCCCTATTTCCTCATAGATTTAGGCTTGGGT
The DNA here is from genome assembly GCA_036172215.1 of Camellia granthamiana. Lineage (NCBI taxonomy): Eukaryota > Viridiplantae > Streptophyta > Magnoliopsida > Ericales > Theaceae > Camellia > Camellia granthamiana. The sequence goes on along the minus strand of CM069908.1, from coordinate 127,139,060 downwards.
TTTGATAAAAATTACTATCCCTAGGAAAATTGAAACAAATTCCCCTAGATCTTGAAAAACCCTTGCCCCAGTTTCTGTTTAGGGCTTTAGCCGAGGTCCGTCAAACCCATACCAACTATTTTTCCCTAGAATCTTGTACTTTCCTCCTTTAGCCGACGTCATGGGTATGTTTAGGTGGAGGGTAGATACCCCAAAGAAGCTTGAATACTTTAGGCAAGAGTTCTCCATCCCTGCCGAAGTCCATCTTAGGTTGGCTGGGGAGGAGGACTCCATCATGACCGATAACAACTTCATGCCGTTCCTAGTAGTCGCTTTCATAGAGTATGGACTTAGGTTCCCTCTCGACATCCTCTTCCGCCAAGTCCTTCATTATTACAAACTTAACCCAATGCAGCTAGCCATTAACTCTTACAGAGTCATTAATGGCATAATTGCTATAGCCAGCTGAGAAAACGCTAGGGTAACCCTAGCCGATATCCAATAATGTTATACGATGTGTGGCTTGAAATTAGAAAAAGGCTACATCTACTACCTCAAGCCGAGATCCACCGAATACAAACTCATAGCCGACCTCCCAAACTCTAACAAAGGTGCTGGAGATGATTATTTCATTATCTCAGGCAACTGGGAGTTCCCACCTGATGATGACCTCCATGTCTACCCTTTGAGCCGAACAGTTTTAAAGAGGGTAATGGTAAGAACTAAGTGTCACTTTACCTGTTTTCACGTCTTTATTACTTTGTTCCTTTTATATGTTCTAATGTTTGTTTTTTGCACTTGCAGCTCTTTCTCAGCCACCTAAAGACTTTCGCAAGGCCTTCTTCCCAGTAAAGACATCAAGAAGCTGTTGGACTTGCTAGTTGATCGGCACAAGGCACCTCTCTTACTGAACTATATTCCAACTTACAAATCCACTTTGCCCGACGTCCCTAAGAAGAGCAAGTCCCCTCCTTCCGCTACAACTCCTCCTATCACTTCATCACCACGGCCAGACCAAGCCTCAACCTCTAGCCCAACAGAGTAGCCATCAACATCTGCTCCCTAACTGATTCCTCCAGCACAGCGTTAACGCCGTCACCGAGTTCCTATCCTTGCTCCTGTAGGCAGAACTCGTAGCTGAAATTGCTAATCCTCTGAGGTGTCGGCTTATGATCCGACAAACCTACCAACTACACTGCCAGCAATCCGCTTTGGGACCAAGGTTACTGTTGCCGTTACCGTCGACGAAATGGGACACAACAAGGCCGTCGTCGAAGACCTTTTGGCCGACATTCCTAACATTGTGACAGTCCAATCCTCCCTATCTCAATCCCAACCGAAGGCCAAGCCAAAGAGCGTAAAGAAAGCCCAAGCAAAGGCCACAGTGACTCAGATTGATTCTAAGGACACTGTACCGATTTCCAAACTTGCCAAGGCTGGAAATAGTACCTCTTCGGCCGACAAGAGGCCAGCCAAAGTTGAGGCGTCGGACCCACCTCAATCCAAAAGGCCGAGGTCCAGTGGTTCCTTTGACCCTTCTGCTTTCCAAGCTAATGCTCCTCGGAATCCACCCATTATGGTCGGAGATCGACCACTTCTTGTTGGGGATAGTGCCCTTGACAGCCTAGAGGTCGGTGTTGCCATATCTACATCCATTCTACTCCCAGCCGACCTCAACCGGATGAATGAGCTCACGGAGTATGAGAATTATGCTATGATGATGTAGCATTGTGTAGACACCCCACTTTTGACTGCCCACAAGACTCAAATGCTCGGTTCGGTGTACTCAATGATGAAAGTTGAATTGTGAATTTGCAGTGATTCGAAATCAATTAGGCTCTCAAAATAACCTCGAATCTTCAACATTTTCTTTGTTTGAACTTGTAAGCTTTATTTTTGAACCTTTTCCCTCCATGAGCAGGATTTGAGCCAAAAAACAGGGGCGGCCATCAAAGCCCGGCCGTGCATTGGTGATGGCCGGCCGAGGCTATGAATGGCCAGCTGGACTTTGACGGCGATAAACACTGTTCTGGGCGGGAGGTCGCCAGTTGTCCATTTTTGAAGATATTTGTCACATTTTCAGCTCGAATTCTATAAAGCTGAGGCTCTGGGATAGTTTTGAGGGTTGAACAAATATCAAGAAGAGAGATATACACCCTTGAGAGCCATGACTCCTTCTTCTTCCATTGCGAGGCATCTTTTGAGCTAACCTAGTTTGCTTACACCATCACTACACACCATACACAGCCTTGTTTGATCATCCTAAGGCCTTGGTTGATCTTGAGGTAGTGTAATTCAAGCTTGAGAGTGCATTGAATTTGAGTTTGAAACTCTAAAAGCAAGCTAGCTTCTAGAAAGGTATAAGCTTGCTTTCTCTTTTCTTGCTTACATTTTTGTTCTCTACACCATCATTCTTGCTGTTTTGGTTGTTTTTGAGCTCATGTGAGGTGCTGGAGTTGAGTTGGAAGGGTTATCAAAAGAGTAGAAAGAGCTTGCTCTTTCTACACCTTTATTTCACAACCTAAACTCTTCTCCTTTTCACCCTCTTCCCTTGGTATTCATGCTGATTTTCAGAGTTTTGAAAGGGTAAAATATGTGGTTTTGAGGTCTAAAAAGTGGAGGGATTCACCGTCCCTCCTTAGGCTTGCTTACTAGCTTCAATTCTCTCATATTTTACTTGTGTTTTTGGTTTTTTGTAGTGTAATTTCAACACTGTTTTTACCCTTTTAGGGGCTATTTTAGGGTTTCCATGGCCTTTAAAATTGTTCCATGTTTTGGTTAGTTTATGTCTTGTCTCATAAATTGCATGCATGGCTTATATTGTATTGTTCTAAGCTTTCCTTCGCTCTATTTCCATGTTGAGAGTCTCACTCTAAATAATCAATCAACTATCTATCATTTGTATTTGAGAATGATTTCAACCAATCGAGGTTGCTTGAAACATATAAGAATGGCCTACACTTAATGGCTTAATCTCTTAGGAGATTCATAGTCAACGGTGTAGCTTTTCTCTCATGTTTTAGAGAGAACTTTCGTTTGACGTTATTTCTTGTTTAGAGGACTTGAACATAACCATGGACAAATGGACTAATGAATGGATAGGCCTAATAAAATTGGTTTAAAATTTGGTTCAACATATTTAAAGAAAATGGCTTGAAAAGCTTGAACTTGGTCGGACGTTATGCCAAGCTTCTTGTGTCAAGTGCCATCATGCATCAATCCATGGTGTTTTGATGTCCTTGAAGCGTCTCAACTTCCCTTTTCAAGTTCATTTCATGACAAAAGGGCAGGGGTGGTTTATTTGCATTGCATTCATTGATTTTTGGTCCAAAATTGAATTCGAGATCATCAAGTGATCACATCACTCATTGATGGTTTTGGAGTCAATCACAACCTTCTCTTGAGGCTTTCCCATGAAAGAGAGGGAAGGAAGGACAAACAGATCTTGAAAATGCTCTATTTGCACTAATTTCACCTCAGAGCACAAAAACAAAGTTTTGCACTAGATTAATGCACGACCGGCCCTTAGTGTTTGGCCAGCAGTGCAGTTTTACAGAAACAGAGGCAATGGCTGAAGGTGAAATAGAGGCAGTCTGGGGCAGACAGAGCAACTTTCGGGCGATGTGCATGCAACCTCCATCCATCTTCCTTGGTGCTCGCATCAAATGCATTGTCATTTCATTGTTTCATTAGAATAATGAATTGTGTTGTAATAATTTAATTAGTTGTAGCTAATTAGTTGTGTTGTAATATTTAATTAGCTTAGATAGTTAATTATTTAATTGCTTTAGTTAGCTTAGAATAGCTAGTTAATTCAAGTGTTGTAATTAATTAGTTAGTGTAACTAGTTATTTGATTCTAGTTTGTAATAATTAATTAGCTTAGAATAGTTAGTTAATTCATTTCAAGTGTTGTATTAGTTAGCTTAATTAACATAGCTAATTGATTAGCTAGTTTCATTCAGACCTTTAGAGAGCTTGACTCGAACTCATGATATGTTGTTTTATCTACACTTATGTGTTTCTTTGCATTTTTATTTGCATCGATGCGCTTAAGTCACAGTGTTTGCCATCTGCAATTTTTAAACGGTTTGCCGGAGGCTCACTTAGAAAAGCTTGCCAAAAGGTTGACCGGTTGCGGGCTCTGCTACGATGGGAACACAACCCTTGGATCTGGACTACTGCTGTATTGTTTGATCCTCCTTTCACTTATCGGTGTTAGGTATGAGAGGTATATTAGGTAGTCTTGCTGAGGTACCCCTTTTGACCAATCAGCCTAGTTGCATACCGGAAGCCATAGAGACTGTTCCAAACTAGGACAGGTTGCTCACCCGAATGCAGGATTGTTTGAAACCACTTGTTTGCATAGTGAATCCCTAGTTCCTGACGAAATTAGGACAAGGTAATCACTTGCTGTTTGTTCAGCCCTTCGGCTTTCAAAGCCAAACACAGCCCACTGAAGGTGTTCATGGGGACCAATGCCTGCCCCTACCTTGTTCTTACCATTGGCCTCTACTATGCTAAGAGATTGGGCTTCTTCTAATGCGACCTGTCCCAAGATTGGGAAGCCTTTTGGCGTGAAACTTCTGGCATGCGATCTGGTCGATGATGGAGCCAATATCCCAAAGGCCAGATCTGCCACAGTTCTTTGAAGATCTTCGATCATTCTCATAAGCTCAGAAGTAGTGGGTTCACGGGTTTAAGATAATTGGGGTTCAAATGCACCCATTATGCATAAGTCCATGCTTTCCAGGATAAACACCTTAGGCTTGGGTAGATGGGCCAGGGTGATGTGTATGCTTAGGTTGTAGGCAGATGGCAATATATGAATGAGGTTGAGGTAGGCAGGAGATGTTTGGTCATTAGGGTCTAGAGGTGGAGCTATAGTCCTGTTGTCGATGAGATTCTGGACCTCATGACGAAGACGGTAGCAACGATCAGTGCCATGACCGCGCTATTGATGATACACGCAATATTTGGAGGGGTTATGCCTGGCAGGGAGCGGGTCAGGCAGAGGTTGAGGATCAAGGAGTTTGAGATGCCCTCTTTCTATCAAGACTTTTAGTGCGCTGGTTAGGCTCATATAGAGGGGTGAGAGTTCTACCCTGAGCTCAGGTCGGGCCAGCTGTTTGTAGGCTTGGATTGGCAAAAGGGTCGGCTATGGCAACTGTATTGATCTCAATGGGTTTGGAAATAGTGCTACTACCAGCATTGGTACTTCCTGCAAAAACCCTCCTTATCGGTTCACTCGTTCTGGGAATGATCCCACTGTTGAACGCATTCTCGACCTGAACCCCCAATTCATGCAAACTTTTGAAAGTGAACAGTGGAACGACTATTAACTTTTGTAACATATCGTGCTCGAGGTTTCGCACCACTATCCGCACTTGATCCCTCTCAGAAGGGCGATCTGTCATCTGTGCTGCCTTTGCTCTTCACCTTGCAACAAATTCCGCAAATGGCTCTGTAGGATTCTGGTGGGTAGCTTCTAGCTCTTGAGTGGTCATTTCAACTTGGGTATTGTAAGAATATTGATCAACAAAGGCCTCAGCCAATTCTTCCCAGTTCTGTTTCACTGTATTCTCCAATTTGGCATTCCAAGCGGCTACTACACCTAACAGGGTTCTTCCATACAGAGAGAGTTTCTGTGGCTTAGTCAGACCCATCGGCTTCAGGACATCCAAGAAAAGCCGGATATGCACCATAGGATCTCCAGACCTGTCGAAACAGTCAATATATGGCATTTTGAATCTGTTTGGGAGCCGTACGGCAGACTTGGTGTACCCATCCTCAATGTCGGGAATGGAGTTAAGGCCTTGTGCCTTTTTGAATTGCTTCTCAAGGTTCACAATTTTCACTACAGTCGGATCAAGATCATTAGCATCAAGGGGATAAAGCCTTTCATTAGGTTGTACCAAGGGTCTGAAAACTCAAGCTTGAGCCAACCCTTCTCAGGGATCCGAACGATGTAAATCTTCAGCTGGCGGAAGTGGGTCAAAGTTCGGTTGAGGTCCCAAAACCGGATGTGTGGCAGATGCCCCAGATGGGCATTGCATTTCAGCATTGGTCTCATCCTGCATAGCAATTCCTTGGTTTAATGCCGCTATCACGGCCACAACTTCTTCTGAACCCTGTGCCATCATGACCTGCTGGGTTTGAATAAAGGTAATGTGACTGGTGACTGACGGATCAGTTGTACCGGTGAGACCTGATTGGCCTTTCTTTGCCTTGCCTCAGCGAAAGAAACACTGGTTGCCCTTGAACTGAATCTCTGACCTGACAAAGTCTATCAACACAAGTCCAGTGTACTCGGGAGATATTGGAGCCTTCTGAAGCTATGGTTCAAAGACTACCTAGCAAAATAGAAAACAGACAGCATCTTAGCTTGATTTCATAAAAAACAGATGTGAGCACAACTGAATGACTGCACTCTTTACTGAATTCTACCCAAAATTCTGCCTATAAACTGATACCCTCAGGCCAATACTCAAACTTGCAAACTGATACATGCATTCCTGTAGAGACGCACTCTAAAAGCACATAGCAAGCAAGTGAGAGCCAAAACACCTCTATGGAGGGGTAAGGTTTCCCTGTCCTATTTTGTCAGGAGCTAGGGTTTCACTACGCACGCAGCGGTTTTAAACAACCTATAATCAGGTAAGCAACCTGTCCTAGCTTGGAATGGTCACTACAGTTTCCAATATGCACTAGGTCGAATGGTCAAAAAGGGTGCCCCGGTAAAAACCGGGGTTTGTGTTCCCGTCGTGGCAGAGCTCGCAACCGATCAGCCTTATGGTACGCTTCTCAAAGCGAGCCTCCGGCAAACCGTTCAGGAATAGCATACGGCAAACACGGTGTCCTAGGCGCACCAATGGACATGCAATGCAAAGAAACACATAAGTGTAATCAAAACAAGATATCATGAGCTCGAGTTAAGTTCTCTAAATCCCCAGCAAAGTCACCAAAAACTGTAGACGTGCTCGAACGTCTAGGCTCCGCGCGCGAGATGGCGCGAAATTCGTTCTGTTCATTAGCTCACTACAGTTCGGACTCAATGTCATGGTTTTGAATCTAATCTCGCAAAGTGCAATGCAAGACTGATAAATCACTAAAGAGTCCAAATCTGGTAAATCGTTTTGGAAAATTGATTTTTATAAAGAAGTGCCAAACATGGACTACTTTGCCAGATACAGAGTCGCCACCTAAATGTTTTTGTTTTGGGAAATTTAGGAAACCCTGACTTGTGCCTAAGGCCACGTGTCCGTCATCTCCAAAGTTGTCTCGGCTCGGGAACTTGGGTACGAGAGGGGAAGGTCATGCAATGAGCACCCCCGCTCGGCTGATCAAAAAGATCGGCCTTTACTAAGTATGATATTTTGTTTTTGAAAGCACATGTGTTCTTATTCCGGTTATTGGCTAGAATTACTATGTGATGCGCACAACACACAAGTATAGATTAGATCGCCTAAGTTGGAACAAAACATCTCATGTTTGTTTGTTTGAAAATGGTTTGAAGGTGCTACTCGCAAGTAGGCTAAGACGTGGATTTGCCACCCTCAAGTGGGCTTAGAAAACATGATTTTGCCACTCTCAAGTGGGCTTAAAACACACATTTTGATGAATTGTTCTAATTCAAGCAATCCAACCTTCACCCACAAGCATTCAGGCAATTAAACACTTAAGCAGTTAGCCTCATGGCAAGCATGCTATCATGGCAACACTTACACACATGCAAGATGCTAAAGCGTAAAAGCTTACCTAGTACTCCGAGCCAAAATAACAACTAGTTAGTAATCATGCATGATCCTAGTTTATGTTAAGATGGCTAATGCAACACATGCAAAATGCAACTAAGATAGGCTCGGCTATTCTAAAATGGCATATGAAATGCAATTAGATAACATGTATTCAAGTAGGAATTGAAATACAATGCAGTTTGTATGATGCGTCGAGCCCGGTGCATGCAAGACAGATGAATGGATGCAAACATGCGAGCATAGGAATGCTAATTGAAACGTGACCTAGAACTAACCATCGTAAGCGGTTAAGTAAAAGGGAGAAAGACGTGGGGTTGGAAGACATTCACACACTCACGTACACTTATTACAAAAGTTGGCCCTCTCGACGGAAGGTCCGAATAAATAATACAAATCAACTAATTAACTAACTATCCTAGCTAATTAATTATTACAAAACTCTTAACTAATTAAACAAATTAATTAATTTACAAAGCCATCTAAGCAAGAAACTGAAGTAGGCTACCACAGCCCTGCCTCGGAATGATGAATGATGCGTGCTCGGTCGCGTCGCTCAAAAATCCATTGTCATGTCTCATGTTGCCTCTGTTTGCACTGTTTTGCACCTCTGAAAACTGTGAAAATCTCTGTGATGCTTCTGAACCACCTCATGGACACTCTGAGAGGCCATCGGCCAAGGGAAAGGGGTCATCGACCACTTTTTAGGCTATCGGCCAAAAATTGTTAGCCGATCGGCCATCTTTTCCTGCAAACTGCTCATTTTGCTACAGCAGAGGACAAACAAGGGCATGGCAATACATTTGCAAGATAATGTTGTGCAACTACACCCCTTATTATGTTTGGAACTCAAAGGAGTGTAGTGTTCGACTCTCGAGCCATCAATCACGTATTTCAATGCATGATGGCCAAAGAGGCCGAATTGTACACATCAATATGGAATGAATGCACAAAAAAAACACACAAATGCCTCACACTCTATCATGTTGGATCAAGAGTGTCGGCGATCGAGGATTGAGACATGTTTCATCACTTCAAGTACGAAACGTCCCTCGGTCCTCGTGTTTGGTTTGACATCCCAAACCAAACACAATGCAATGCATGCAACATGGAAAAGCTATGCAATGCAACATAAGCATGCCAAATGCAATATGACTCAAACATGCACACAAGGCTAAGGTAACAAGCATGCCAAATGCAATGCAACCTAAACAAGCATGTGACAAAATGCAAACTAGCAAGCATGCAAAATGCAACCTAAACACACAAACATGCATGGCATGCAAAGATGGACAAGCATGCAACAACATGCAAACTAGCAAGCATGCAACGACATGCAACATGTCAAGCATGCAACAACATGCAAAGATGGACTTAAACCAAAATGGGCAGACCTCAGCCATGCCCAAATCAGAGGCCGAGATGCAAGGAAAATGAAGACAAAAGCACATACAAACATGCATACATTTTGGTTCACAAACAAGGCATGAAGATACCAACTCTTAAGAGCACTTAAAGAGTGAAAAAGTATGAACATGTGACAATACTATAGGCCTTCAAATTAAGCATGGAATGATGCCAAATCAACCAAGCAAAACAAGTATAGCATGCAAGAAAGCTCAAAGCTTGAAGATAGCAAAAGGACTTACACCAAGGCTATGCAAAACATGAAGCAAATGGCCTAAGCAAACTAAAACAGTCCTAAAGCATACCAAAGTAAGTCTAAAACATGCATGGACCAAAGCCAAAACAAACTAGAACAAAAGTCCAAAAGGCATGAGGCATGCAAAGCTAACAAGGGGTGTTACACTGCACCTATTACAACCAAGCATGGCATAACTTAACCAATGAAAAACAGAGTTATGGCATGTCAAAATAAGCTCAAAAACCCACTGAGATGGCATCCCAAAAGCCTAAGTATGATAGCATGCACAATGATTCATTCTTGAGGCATAAAACACCAACCTCTCAATACATGGAAAATGTGACAAATGTGAATGCATGACCACATTATATGGACTGAAATCTCATATGAAATGATGCCAAATCATGAAAATGGTCTAAACAATGCATGCTAATGACTTGGACACTCAAAGCTAGTGAGCTAGATTGAACCATGGCTATACAAAACAATGCATGCATGACCAAAACAACACAAATCAGACCTTAAGCATGCTAAAACATGACCAAAAGCTTGCTGAAGTTAAGCCAAAATCATGCTAGAATGATGAGCTCAAGTATGATACACATTAGACTAGTGAGTGGAAATGCACTACAAGTGTATAAACCATGCAAAGGGTGAGTCCACCAACCAAAAATAGAGTTATGGCATGTCAAAATAACACCAAAAATGTGCTGGAATGGAGCCAATGCATGCTAAAATAATAGGCTACAACATCAAGCATGTTAAGCCAGTAAACATGATTTGCACTACAAGTACAAAATGCAAGCAAAAGGTGATCAAACCAGCCAAAATCAGAGTTATATCAGGTCTGATAAGTCACAAAATGAGCCTAAACAAAGCCATAAAGAAGTAAAAACACATGCTCATTTGGTTGGCCATCAACACTAGCAAGCAAGACAAGAGGAGAGGGGACCACCCTCTCGTATTTGGGCCCTCAAAATAGGGTTTTTACCACTGAAAATTCTCTGGATTTCAGTGGTTAAAAGGCCGTGAAAATTTGTTTTGAAAGGGCTTAGAAGATGGCTCAAAAGCTATACAAGCTAAGGAACAAAAGGGAGAGACAAACCCCTAACACAAAATAGGCCTAAACCATCACTTTTAGGACTGAAAAACAGAGATTTTCTTAGTTCAAAACCAAGCCAAACACAGTTTACAAAGTTGGTAAAACAAGCATGCAAAGCAAAGGTTTAAATGAACAAGAGCTTACCCTTGAAGCACCTTGAAGGGCAGCGACAAAACCAGCCAAAATTAGCCTTTTGGAGCTCCAAATGATCCTCAAAGAACCTCCGCCCAATGGTGATTAAGTTTGGTTAAGGGTCTCTTTGCAAAAGTGTAGAGGATTCTAAGCTTAAGGCTCAAAACAAGAAGAGAAAGAGCTTCTAGGGAGAGAGGCTCAGATTTTGCTCACAAAATCTTGTAGAGAAAGAGGAATTTTTTAAAGAGAGAGAGCCCCACAATTTCCAACCCTTCAATCTATGAGATATGGCTCAATATATAGCAATATATGAGCATTTGGTCAAAATATCTCATTTGGAAATATCTGATGCAGTGCACAACAATTGGAAAGGAAAATATTTGTCAATTCTGGGCTTTCTGGACACTTCTGGCCGACCTGCCATCTTTGGTGCCGACCGGCCATCATTTTTGGCTGATAAGGTTCACTTTTGGCTGACCTATAACTGCTGAGGTCAAATTGTGGCCGATGCACTTCCATAGAGGCCGATGGCAAAAATCAATCCTGGTCCCTGACTTGAAGCAAGCCTAATTCCTTTATTTGGACTCCTTTTCAGGTCATTCTTAAGCCTAAACTGTAGCCCTAGAAGTCTTCTTTCCAAATTTGGCAGCATCACCTCAAAATTCCAAGTGTTCTAAGAGATATCCTTATTTTAGTGAAGAATGCTCAGTTTCGGTCTAACCGGAATGATGCCCAACTTCAACCAATCATTTCTCCCCCATCCGGACTCGGCTTTAGGAGATTCTTAAGTGAAAAATGAATCCCCGGAAGTAAGATTTCCAATGGTGGTGGCCTCATATCTGAAATCCAAGTATTCAAAAGGATAGGCTTGATTTAGCGAGGGTTATTCGACTCTCTCTTAACGATTCATGCCCAACTCCTTCCCCAACTGGGTTTCTTCCCTCTCCTCTTCTTTTCTTCAACTCCAAACCCCCGAACAAGGTGTTTTCAAAGATTTTTCAAAGATTTCAACTTTCTTTCATTCATTTCGACTTTGACCTTGCTCGGTTTACCGAAAAGCGCAACATTTGACAAAATGCGAGCCTCGGAGCATCGTAGAAACTTCTTTTCAAAAATATTTTGAAAGTGAGGGTTTTAAGGTCTAAAAATCATTCAAAATAGCTTTGGTCCAAAATGGGGTGTGAGGTTATGATTTGACTTTCCTCTTGTCGAAGAAATCGAACCTTTGCTCTGCACATCTTTCATTACCAAGTAAACCATTAGTAGCGCCCAAGTCTTGAGGGCGGCCAAAAATGGGGTGTCTACAGACTTGTCTTCCCGGGAGGTACTTCGCCAACATTGACCTTCACGGATAAAGAATTGCCGCCCGAGGGATCTGAGCATAACAAACTGCTATACATCTTAGTTGAATGTAGAGAGAAGTGGGTGCTGGTTGTCTTGGTTGACACTGGGTCTGCGATTAATGTTTGTCCGTCGCGCACGGCCTATGCTATTGGCTTGAAGCCGGCAGATTTTGTACCAATGGCCTAGGTGATTCGGGCTTACGACAACACAAGCAGAGAGGTGATAAGAACAGTTCAGATCAGAACACAGGTCGGGCCAGCCCAACAGGATATTGAGTTTCACGTCCTGGATGTTTCGGCTACCTTCAACTTGTTACTTGGGCGACCTTGGCTACGCCAAGTAAAAGCTATCTCTTTCACCTTGCATTAAATGCTAAAGTACCCTCTTTGAAAAAGGGTAGCCATTGTTTTTGGGAATTTTTCTATATATCCTCCGCCGGAGGTCACTACACTAGTACTGGAGATTGTGCACGGCGACATGGATGTTTTCTTGTCAGGTTTTACCTTGGCTGAGGCCCGGGTGGTGCAAAACATCTTAGCTATTGATGAAGGGTTGTGTGTCAGTGCTCAATCGGTCTACCTCACGAACAAGTTACAGCATGTACCCGAGATAGGATTAGGAAAGAGCGGCCGAAAGGGCGTTGCTGCACTGGCAGAAGTACCACATAACCCTTACGCCTTTGGCTTAGGCTATACACCCACCAAAGAGGACTGGGTTTGAAAAGAGAAGGAAATGACAGGAAGAGCCAAAGCTAAGCTAAGCAAAGTGGGAAGCACTATGATCTTGTATATAGACCAATTCAGGGAACTCTGAATGACTGCTTTGTTCGAGAGGGGGAAGGCTTCCCATTTTGCGGCTTTCCTGAGCCATGGTTAAACTCTAAAAAGCGGTGTCTGCCCGGCTTTGAGATTTTCTTCGACCTACAGTTATAAGAGGATGAAGCCATAGAAGAACAGACTAGATCTACTCTTGAGGTTGAACAGAGTACAGAGGATGAGTCTAACAACAATGAACTTGAGATAGGAGCAGCGCTGGCGTGTCTCATTTTGGATCCTCAGATCAAACCGGAGAGCTTGGGGGATGACTTCATCATTTCCATGATCGGAGACCAATCAGGTGTGGACCCTTCCGGTGGTATTCTGCATGCATCTAACACACCCTCTCTCATTTGGAAACTAGAGGAAAGCTTTTTGTCGAGCAGTTCTGAATCAGATAGTGAGTCACAATCTGATTCGAGAGAGTCTGTGGAGTCAGAATCAGATTCCAGTTCTTCTGAGTCAGAGTCTAGTATTCCTGGGATTGATGACTTGGATGTCGTAGTTTTGTCTAGGTCATCTTTTTCCTTTTCTTTTGAGTCAGTTGTAACCGAGGAATTGGATGAGCTGGAGGCTTCGAATGAGAATGATACCACTACTGTTTCCGAGTACTTCTCTATGCCACTTGTGTATTGCATTGATCATGACTTTCAAAATTTTGATAAAAATGACGAGGAATGAATTCCTCTAGTTTTGAAACATTTGATTGATCGAGAGGAAGAGAGGTTTGTAAAGCCCCTTGTTGATGAAATTGTTGTAATTAATGTGGGTACTGAGAAAGATCCGCATCTGGTCCAGATCAGGTCCACGTTGTCTTCAGAGGAACGCGAGCGCTTAGTCGCTTTATTAAAAGATTTCAACGATGTTTTCACGTGGTCCTACAAAGACATGCTTGGAATCGATCCTGAGATTATATAGCACCGGATCCCTCTTAACCTTGAGGCCCGATCCGTCAAGCAGAAGCTTCGGAGGATACGCCCGGATTGGGCTTTGAAGATTAAGGAAAAGGTCACCAAGCAGATAGACGCAGGATTCTTGCTAGTATCTGAGCATCCGACTTGGTTGGCCAACATTGTTCCGGTGCTAAAGAAAGATGGCAGAATTTGGGTGTGTGTGGATTTCAGAGATTTGAACAAAGCTAGTCTGAAGGACGACTTTCTTCTACCGCACATCGATGAATTGGTGGACTTCACCACAGGCCATGCATTGCTCTCCTTTATGGATGGGTTTTTTGGGTATAACTAGATTTTGATGGCACCCGAGGATAGAGAGAAGGCTGCCTTCACCACGCCATGGGGAACCTACTGCTACAGGGTGATGTCGTTCGATCTGAAAAATGCTGGGGCTACTTATCAATGGACTGTAACCACAAGTTTGCATGACATGATCCACAAAGAGGTTGAAGTGTACATGGATGACATGACTGTCAAGTCCAAGGAAAGAGAGGGCCACTACACTGCCTTGAAGAAATTCTTCCAACAGATCAGGGAATATCGGTTGAGGCTGAACCCACATAAATGCGCTTTTGGTGTCACAACAGGGAAAATGTTGGGTTTCTTGATCACACAGAGGGGCATTGAGATTGATCCTTCCAAAATCAAGGCCATCCTAGAAATGCCACCACCAAGGACTGAAAAGGAGGTGCGAGGCTTTCTGGGTAAAGTGAAATTCATAAGACGGTTTATTGAAAAACTAACCTTGACTTGTGAACCACTATTTGGTCTCTTGAAGAAAGGAAAAAAATTCCAATGGGATGACTGAAGCCAGTTTGCTTTTGAGCAGATCAAGTAGTACCTCTAGAACCTACCTGTGTTGTCATCGTCAGAGCCGGGGAAACCGTTGCTTTTGTATATGTCAGTAACTGACACGACTATGGGTTGCATGCTTGCGTAGGAATCTGAGGATAGAGTGGAGAAAGCTATCTATTACCTGAGCAAGAAGATACTGGAATATGAGACCTGCTACACGCCGCTGGAGAAGGCTTGCTTAGCCTTAGTATGGGCTACCAGGAAGTTGAGGCACTACTTATTAGCTCACCCCATAATTCTAGTTTCAAGATTAGATCCCATCAAATATCTCTTCGAGAAACCGACGCTTATGGGTAGGCTAGCTCGTTGGCTACTTCTTCTCTCTTAATTTGATTTGAAATATGTGACTCACAAGTCTGTCAAGAGGAAAGCGGTAGCTGAATTCCTGGCTGATCATCCAGTGGAGGGAGGTGAAGCAGTAGAGTATTTGTTCCCTGATGAAGCTATTCTACAGGTCGAGGAAGAGATTTGGACAATGTACTTTGACGGAGCGTCTAATCAATACGGGTATGGGATAGGGGTGTTGCTAATAGCACTCGACAATACCTACATACCTCTAGCCTTCAAACTCCGGTTCAAAGTATCCAACAACGAGGCAGAATACGAAGCGTGTATCGCTGGCTTGGAAGCCACCCTGGAACTAGGGGCAAAATGGTTGGACGTCATTAGGGACTTGAACCTGGTTGTGTCTTAAGCAAAAGGAGATTGGAAGGTTAAGGAAGAAATGATGAAAATCTATCACCAAACCCTGGATGTTCTAATTCCTAGGTTTGAGAAGCTAACCTTTACGCATCTGTTAAGAGAGAACAACAGGTTCGCTGACACTTTATCAACTCTATCTTCTATGATAGACATTCCTTTGGAAGTCCGGATGCATTCGATCATTATTGAATAGAGGTATGCGCCGGCCTATGAGTTGATTGCCGCAATAGATAAAGTACAAGATCAGAACCCCTGGTATTATGATATCTGGAACTTCTTGGAAAAGAAGGCTTATCCACCAGGGGAAAATGCCAAAGATAAAAGGGCAATACGGCGAATGGCCGCTCAGTTTATCACCTGCGGGGGTAAGTTGTACAAACGTGGTCATCTGGGAATGCACAAGCTGTGTGTTGATGCAGAAGAGTCGAAGCGCCTAATAGAGGCCATCTACGAAGGGAAATGCGGATTGCACATGAGTGGAGTAATGCTAGCCCGGAAGATTCTCAGGCAAGGGTACTACTGGTCAACCATGGAGGAGGATTATATCAGTTTTGTTCAGCAATGCCACAAATGCCAAATTCATGCAAATCGCATGAACATCCCGCCGTTGAAGCTGTACAACATGACTTCACCATGGCTTTTTTCAGTCTGGGGAATTGATGTTATTGGGGTAGTTACACCGAAAGGCTCGAATGGGCATGAGTATATCCTGCTGGCAATAGACTACTTTAGAAAGTGGGTTGAGGCCCAATCCTATGCAGTGTTGAAAGTGCCGCATGTAGCCAAGTTCATCAGGAATAACATTATTTTCCGTTATGGGGTCCCGAATGAGATCATTTCAAACAATGCTTCCCACTTCAAAGGAGAAGTGATCGACTTGTTAGAGAAATACAACGTGGCTTTTCATAAGTCATCCACATATTGGCCACAAACCAACAGAGCTATTGAGGCCGCCAACAAGAACATCAAACACATTTTGCAGAAAATGATTGAGACTTATAGGGACTGGCCAGACAAGTTACCATTTGCTCTCTAGGGCTACAGAACATCAATTCGGACATCTACTGGGGCAGCTCCGTATTCTCTAGTTTATGGGATGGAAGCTGTTCTGCTGATCGAAATAGAAGTTTCGTCGCTGCGAGTTATGGCTGAGTGCCAGCTAGCAGAAGCGGATTAGCAGCAAAGCAGGTTCGAGGAACTAATGTTGTTCGACGGGAGGAGGCTGAAAGCACTGTACCATGTCCAAGGTTATCAACATAGGATTGCTAAGGCTTTCAACAAAAAAGTTAAGTCCAGGAATTTGAAAGAAAGGGATTTGGTGCTCAAAGACAATCGAGCTCTCATCCATGACCCTAGGGGCAAGTTCAGACCCAATTGGATTGGTCCTTACGTTATCAAATCAATTTGGTTGGGTGGAGCTATTATTCTTATGGACTTGGATGGCCTAGAATTCTCCCAACCAATCAACATGGACAAGTTGAATAAATACTATCATTGAGTGGCTCGCTAGGCCGAAAACCTGAAAGGGCAACCTAGGCAAACGTTAGAGCACAATAAATTTTGAAATAAGAAAAATTGAGCTCGTAAGGTTGAAAACCCAGAAAAGGCGGCCTTGGCAAAAGTTAGAGTGTAAAAAAAGAGTGTTAATACTCGAGTGAACCCGAACCGAACTACGTAAGGCCTGATTCCCATCTTCGGGATACGTAGGCAACTTCATTCTAAAGTCCAGCCATAAACACCTCCAAATCAACTGTGTCCTTGTGTTTGATTAAAGCATCTTTGTCCACTCATTATCTGAAAGATCGGTTATGATCCTTACCCTGAGAGGAGAGCTGATTATAGTGCTGAGTAGTGCTATTCAGACAAGGGGCAATTTTTCATTTTTCAGATTTGGGGTTGTACATCTCGAGGATAGATTCCATGTGTGTCAAGTTGTGATCCATATCGAAAATGATTTTGAAAAGTTTTAATAAAAGTTGATTTTGTTCAAATTAATCTTTTTACAACTTAGACCATTTTTGGACCAAAAGGAAAATTTTCAGTGTCCACAACTTCAATGTCATTGATTTCAATATAAAGTTTTCTAACTCTTGATACAAATCAAAGTTGCTTTTTATTACATTCAAAAAGAAAACTTGAAAGTACAAATCAAAGCAATAAACTTGGGGGATAGATAAGTCAGGTGTTCTTGCGTACCCTCTCTGAGCTTGTGAAAGCTTCAGATGCTAAAGTGGGCCCAGTGTACGCCTCATCTTCAAGCCAAGCTGTGCATTTGCTAGATAAGGCATAGTTAAAATTGGGAGCGGGAGCCAGAAGTTCTCTTGTCCTCCATGCAGTGGGATATCGAGCTAGTTGTGAACCTCGGATTGGAAATGAAGCCATGTACTCTACTCTTTTTTCTGGGCAGATCTGGTCCTATTCGAACTGACGCTTGAACCGGAATGGAAAGTAGAATACGCAGTGTGTCAAGCCAACCAGCTGAATGCCGGGGTTGTCGAGACATTCTGTAACTCATCTCAGGCAGATCAAACCAAAGACAATGCCAAGCAATGTCAGCAGCGAGCCTGTTGCACATCCAATGGCACTACCACCCCTCGTTCGGGAAATCAACTAGTCATTAGAGAAAGAAATAGCCTCGTGCTGAATATGTAGGGCAAGAGTCCACTACCTTCAACCTGTCCATGAGCCATATCTGGGGAGGGAGGAAAAATAAGAGAGATTAAAGAATAGAGAGGTGTATGTAGAGAGAAAAGTGAGAAAGGGTTTTGAAATAAAAACAGAGCATGAGTGCCGAGTGTTGTGAGAAAAATATATAAGATAGGGTGGGAAACATTACCTGCAAAAGTAGTGGACTTCCTGTGAGTTTGGTCGTCTCCCACCGATGGAAGGCATCTAAGCCCATCAAAGTCTCGGCCAATGCTAAGCCAATACAACTCTTGCCTTCTTTCAAACGTTGAGCCACTTCGATCAAGCGAATGCTAGACCCTCCGAAAGTGTGCCAACATACACAAACAAAGGGTGTGTTGCTGAAAACCCCGCCAAAGGAGATCCCCTCTGTCACCGGCATCAGAAAATCGATGAATTAAACTGGGGATGTCTAGTTTTCCATTGTGAACTAAAGATCGAGCCTCATGCAGGGTAAGCCCGCACATCCGTCCTAAAGCTTGGGCGTGACCGAAACGGAGCTAGGGTAAGATTTCCTTGTCACGGCGGCATTCCATCAAAGCTTGGAATTCTTCAATTGTCGGGCATAGCTCTTGTCCCCCAAAGCTAAAGACGTGTGTAATTGGATTCCAACACCTAGCCGCAGTGTAAAGGAACGGAAAACACAGTGGAGAATGACTTAGCGGGAATAGTGCATTTATCCAAAAACCTCGAAAATTCACTTTTTTCGAGCTATCTAAAACAGCTATCCATTCTCGAAGTATGTTGATGAACAATACCTCCATTTTGAGAGCAAACTATTAAGAACCTATTTGTTTACCAGAAAAGCAGCATGGGAGTCTCATTTATAGAGTTTGGAAAGCAGCTGAGCATGACACCTAGACAACACTGATCGACATCACACCAATGCCCGGCCGTGCATTAGTGATGGTCGGCCGTGCATTAGTGAGGCTCGGCATGGTCTCAGTGTTGGCCCAGTGCAAGTCTGTTGCAGTGAAGCCTGGCCTTTGTATGGATAGATTGCAATTATACTTCTAGATCTTGTTTTTTTTATATTAGGTGTTTGTCATCTTTTTCGAGTTGTTTTCATTTTATTTTTTCGTTATCGAGTTGTATTTTATGTTTTGGTTAAATGTAAGTTATTATCCGGTTCATGAATCAATCCGAGAGCAACGCATTTGCTATTCCAAAGATTGCAAGAGCAAAGGTAATGCAAACATTATGATGAGTAAGGAGCCATTCAACAAAACTTGTTTTTTCATAATTGTTGGGTCCAACTCCGATCATTGTTTCATATAACCAAAATAAAGGAAAGCTTTTGAAAAATAAAAAAGGACAATCTGAAGCTAGTTTTATAAACTACCTAACAAAATGAAAACAAAAACAAAGTAAAGTAAAATCAGCATTGCCATCAACAGCCTATCATCGCTCTCTTCCTCCGCGGCTGTAGAGGAGGCGCATCACTGTCATCACTGGAGCTGCTCGGTTGCAAGTCCATCTCCTCTCCCTCATCCTCTGGGGTCGTAGACCCATCAAAAGACTCCTTAGAAGGCGAGCGTTGCCGCACTCGGCCTCTTCCCCTATCAGTGCCTCATTGGCCTCTCACTGGGCCCATCTCTACTGACTGGTAGTGGAAGGTCCTATAGGCACTCCTGGCGCCGGTTCAAGCTGAAAAGAATACCAGATATCAAATAGAGTGACTTGGAATATACAACATGGTAATGACAGTAAGCTACACACAGAATGTACCTCAATCCTGTGGGTGACTAAGGTAGTCTGCCTCCTCCGTACCATGAGGAGTAGTCGGTTAATTGTCCAAAGGAGCTCATCGCCATAAGCTTAAGGAATCTGCAAAACAAAGAAAACTGAGAAAGGCATATAGAAGTAACTGAACAGCAAATAGTAATGGTTGAGAATAAGCTAAAGTGCAACATGGACTACCATAAAGAGAAAGTGTACCTGCTCGATGCCAGGGGCAAATACAAGTTTGCGGTCTCTCTCCTTAATGGGCTCGAGCGAGATCTGGTCAATCACTCCATTTGGACGCATGTACATAATCTCGGTAAGAAGCACAGGTAGTCCGGGAATGGGAGCAGTGGCAGGCCCACCTCCAACAGGCGCATCACCAGCTCCAGCAGCAGGGGCAAAAACAACCACTGGTATAGCGCGATCTACACCTGGGGTAAGAGGAGCCATCACTCGAGTGTGCAGGAAAGTCATGAAGTCGCCAGACTCATGGTGGCGATCACCGTCCTCACCTATCATTAGAAGGTCTAAGTCAGGACCGTCTTGTAAATCATCTATAACCCTCATGCTGGCAGGAAGGGGATGTGGAACATCAAGATCAGCTACACCTCGAGTCTGGTGGATGAATCTCTCCTCCAAGTAGTGTGCTCGGCCAAAAGGGCCCTCAAACAGGATCCTCAACGTGGAAGCATGCCAAGCAGTGGTATAGGTCACCCTCGACTCATGGGGAATGCCTGCCCAAAGGTGCCAGTCGACCTGAGGACATTAGTGTAATGTCAGAATGGCAGTACAGTGTTAGAATCAGTGTAGTGTCAGAATAGTAGTACAGTATCAGAATCAGTGTAGTCAGAATGGCAGTGCAGTGTCAGACTCAGTATAGTGTGGTGAGAGAATGTCAATGTAGTGTCGAAGTCAGTGCAATGTGAGAATGGCAATGTGGTACAGGGTGACAGTACAACAGTATAAAAATGACCATGTAATGTGAGAAATGGTGCCATACCTGATCCGTTGTGATAGTGTCGAAGAAACGACAAATATATAGAAAGTTGCGATCCACAAGGCGGCGCCGCTCGAATCGTGAG
Organism: Camellia granthamiana; assembly: GCA_036172215.1. Classification (NCBI taxonomy): domain Eukaryota; kingdom Viridiplantae; phylum Streptophyta; class Magnoliopsida; order Ericales; family Theaceae; genus Camellia; species Camellia granthamiana. Next base: position 127,118,288 of record CM069908.1, on the reverse strand, counting down.
TTGTAGTACCAAGAGTGTGGTACAGACAACTCGATCGGCCTCACTGTAATTGGAGCCAATGAAGTAAAATAAGTGTAGACCCAAAGCTGCAAATCAAAGACAGATAGATGCCATGAGAAAATAGATAAAATAAATGAGAAATGCAACAGTGAAAAAGGTACAAAGTGCATCAGAAAGGTGAATGTAAGATGCACCTCTAAACTCTCCAGTAGCTGCCAAGTGAATCTGCCTTGCGGCGGGAAACAGAGCTCATATAACAGTAACAGGGTGGCTAAACCTGCGCCGCCCCAATCGTAATCCGCCATCTGAGGAAGATGCACCAGCGCCCCGAGGATGTACAATCCTACAGTATTCTCCCTATTTGCGAACAGGGTAGTACCGAGGAAATATATCAGAAAGCCACGAGTGTATTGGGCAACCTCGTCTGTAGTAGCCGGCTGTCTGTGTACCAGAGAAATGGTCATAAAACCAGCTGTAGCACACCATCCCATGGCTAGTGGTGTCCGGAATCGCTCCGAGAAGCTGAAGCTATGCATTTCTCCACTTAGTCATATTTAGATCAAAAAGGATTGGGTTGTTGACCCCAACCCGCAGACCAGTCAGCATCGAGAAATCATACGAGGTTAGTGTTATCTCCCCGGTAGAAGAGAAGTGAAATGAGTTGGTGGTGTCCCACCATCTCTCTACCAAGGCCCCGTAGGGCAAAGACTCAGCCCTCATCTCTATGAGTCCGGAACAAAAGGGCCCGAAACCGGCAGCATCCACCAAAGTGCGGACCTCCGTAAGAAGCCGCTCGTACCAGTGCCGGGGGCCGGAGATAGAGCCGTAGCCGCCTACCCTCCTGGCGATCACCTATCAAATGAAGGTTTTATCAGTGTATGTGCAGCATAGGTAAGTGATTTGTTCATCAAGTTCAACATTTCAACATGTGTGTAAAGTAAGATACAAAGCAAAATGGGAAAGGAGTTGTGTATCGTAGAAGCGTCAGCAGAGAGATGCTCCATGGGCTCTCGCAGCAAGGTATCCTCGTCTAGCTTGAGAATGAAACCCTCGAATCTCAAGATACCGCCAGGAGGTGGCACATGTTTGCGTGGTCGGTATGTGGCCGCATCAAAAGGCCTCTCGGCAAGAGGAAGTAATGCAGTGGCTTCCTCTGCCTCCATGTCTGCGCCGAGGGCAGCACCAATATCTACAACAGGTTTTGGAATGGAGACTTCATCACTGGCCATGGAAAATTGAAGAAAAGTGAAGGGGGTGAGTGAAAATTGGTGAAATCCTAAATTTTAAACCCGAAGAGAGTGAGAAAATTGAGAAATTGTGGAAAATTAAAGGGAACGAGAAAGTTTGGGCAAAAGTGAGAAAGTGAGGGAAAAAACCAAGAGGAACTAAAACTTCAACCAAAATGATTTTTAATCGGTTCAGAAATTGGAGGATCAAGAGGGTTTTTAAGAAATTTTTTGCAAGAATTGTTGGGTAATTCTAGAGGAGTGAAAATCTAGAGAGAGAGGGGCTTTAGAGAGGGAGTGGGATGTTTTTGGACCTAGGGTTTGGTTCAAATGAGGTTTGTTTTGTGTTATAAGTAGCCACGGGTTCGGCTTTTATCGAACTGCCCTTTGCCGCTGTCAAAGGCCAGCCGGCTTTGCCAAAGCTCGGCCGTGCATTATCAAGGCCCGACCGACCTTTGGTGATTTTAATTTTGCTTCTGTTGCTTTTCTTTAGGTCTGGCAATTTGTTTTGTTTGTATGTATTGTTGGTCACTATTATTTTAATTTTGTGTCATAATTGTAGGTTTAAATTTGGAATTTTTAATTTTTGAATTATTTTGAATTTTGTAAGAAGAAAAAGAATAAAGAAAAAGAGAAAAGGAATAAAGATAAAGAAAAAAGAAAGAAGAAAAGAAAAAGTGAAAGAGAAAGAAAAAGAGAGTTAGAATGGCAAAAGAAAAAGAGGAAAATTTGGAGCATCTTAATGCGTTTCAACATCAACAAATGCCAAACCTGCATTCTAGATGTAGCTACTCGAGCCACGCCACTTCTCTATCTCAACCCCAAGATTGTCTGAGTGGCAATTAAAATAGCAGGTTTTACCCCTTGTCGGTATGAACAAGATGTATCCTTTTGAGTTCAACATGTTGTAAAGACTTCTGAGAGGTAAGTCAGAGGCATCGGAGTACGTATGTGATTCCCTTCCTCTCCTTAAATTTTACATAAAAAGTGCTCCTGTCTCATGCATAGAACATGCTTATTGCTTTCACTCTTGAACCATGCATTTGCTCTCAAATTATGCATAGAATATGCGATTCCTATTTGTTACATACGCATAGAATATGCACTTCTTCACATTTGCATGGAACATGCACTTCTCTGTTAGAGCATGGAACATGTTTCCAACTATCATGCATAAAACATACTATCACTACATTTGCATAGAACATGCATTTTGTACTATTGCCTTCAATATGCATTCCAATATTCCATAGAACATGCTCCGGTTCTCGTTGCATAGAATATGCTTCTGTTTTGTTTCTCGCATGTTTTGCATAAAACATGTCTCTAACATTTTGGTATCGGTTATTTGTCTTGCATAGAACATGTATCCTTATTGTATTGTACCTGTTAAGTTTCTTTCTTATGTAGGCGCGATATTGTATGTCTAGTTCATTCAAAGCCGATGCAACTAGACGATATTGTATGTGTGGTTCATTCAGAGGAATTCCAGATGAGATCATTCCTGTCCCTCGAACACCTTGTTTTGGTTAAAAACATTTGGGTGTGCCCTGGTGTTTACACCACTCCCTTCGGTTAGAGACATTTGGGCGCATCTCAGTGTTCTAGTTGCCTTTTCTCCTCTCGCGTGCGACGCGTTAGGACACTTTCGGTTAGAGACATTTGGGCGCGTCCCGGTGTTCTTGTTGCCTTTTCTCCTCTCGCATGCAATGTGTTAGGACGCTTTCAATTAGAGACATTTGGGCGCATCCCAGTGTTCTAGTTGCCTTTTCTCCTCTCGCGTGCGACGCGTTAGGACGTTTTTAGTTAGAGACATTTGGGCGCGTCCCGGTGTTCTTGTTGCCTTTTCTCCTCTCACACGCGACGCGTTAGGACGCTTTGGTTTAGAAACATCTGGGTGTGTCCCGGTGTTCACACCATCTCTTCTCTTCTTCTGCGTGCAACGCATTAGGATCTTGTTTGACACCTTGGGTGCGCCCGACGGTTATGTTATTCTTTGCCTTTCCTGCGTGATGCGTAGTTAAGTTTGCATAATTTTCTTACATCCTTTCTACATGAAATGTGGTTTGGCTCATGATTCTCACGCGTGGCGTGTTTGATTATTTCTTTTCATGTTTGAGATTGTTGTACCTTACGTCGGTTTGCTTAAATGTAGCATTTCTTTGCATAACATTTGCGTCTAGATGTTTTATTACAATCTCATTGCATGATCATAAGTTATGTTTTTGCATCGTGCATATCATTTGCATTTTACCCTAGAACTATGCTGGTTTGATTCCTTGCAAAGGGATACGTAGGCAGCCTGCGGGCGCAACCACTTTTAGTTTATGTCTTGCTTTCTTGTCCAAGTCTTGCAGCCTTGTCAAAATGGGCCGTCTTCGGGTTTTGACATTCACTCCTATCATTTCATGACTTTCGAGTTCTGTCAAAGAGGGGCAACTGTAGACACCCCACTTTTGACTACCCGCAAGACTCGGATGCTCGGTTCGGTGCACTCAATGATGAAAGTTGAATTGTGAATTCATAGTGATTCGGAATTAATCAGGCTCCCAAAATAACCTCGAATCTTCAACATTTACTTTGTTTGAACCTGTGAGCTTTATTTTTGAACTTTTTCCCTCCATGAGCTGGATTTGAGCCAAAAAATAGGGGCGGCCATCAAAGCTTGGCCGTGCATTGGTGATGGCCGGCTATGGCTATGAATGGCCGGCCAACCTTCGATGGCGATAAACACTGTTCTGGGCGGGAGGCCGCCAGCTGTCCATTTTTGAAGATATTTGTCACATTTACAGCTCGAATTCTATAAAACCGAGGCTCTAGGATAGTTTTGAGGGTTGAACAAATATCAAGAAGAGAGATATACACCCTTGAGAGCCTTGACTCCTCCTTTTTCCATTGCAAGGCATCCTTTGAGCTAACCTAGTTTGCTTACACCATCACTACACACCATACATAGCCTTGTTTGATCATCCTAAGGCCTTGGTTGATCTTGAGGGAGTGTAATTCAAGCTTGAGAGTGCATTGAATTTGAGTTTGAAACTCTAAAAGTAAGCTAGATTATAGAAAGGTATAAGCTTGCTTTCTCTTTTCTTGCATACATTTTTGTTCTCTACACCATCATTCTTGCTGTTTTGGTTGTTTTTGAGCTCATTTGAGGTGTTGGAGTTGAGTTGGAAAGGTTACCAAAAAGGTAGAAAGAGCTTGCTCTTTCTACACCTTTATTTCATAACCTAAACTCTTCTCCTTTTCACCCTCTTCCTTTGGTATTCATGCTAATTTTCAGAGTTTTGAAAGGGTAAAATATGTGGTTTTGAGGTCCAAAAAGTGGAGGGATTAGTCATCCCTCCTTAGGCTTGCTTACTAGCTTCAATTCTCTCCTATTTTGCTTGCTTTTTTTTGGTTTTTGTAGTGTAATTTCAGCATTGTTTTTACCCTTTTAGGGGCTGTTTTAGGGTTGCCATGGCCTTTAAAATTGTTCCATGCTTTGGTTAGTTCATGTATTGTTCTAAGCTTTCCTTCGCTCTATTTCCATATTGAGAGTCTCACTCTAAATAATCAATCAACTATCTATCATTTGTGTTTGAGAATGATTTCAACCGATCGAGGTTGCTCGAAACATGTAAGAATGGCCTACACTTAATGGGTTAATCTCTTGGAAGATTCATTGTCAATGGTGTAGCCTTTCTTTTATGTTTTAGAGAGACCTCTCGTTTGACGTTATTTCTTGTTTAGAGGACTTGAACATAACCATGGACAAATGGACTAATGAATGGATAGGCCTAACAAAATTGGTTTAAAATTTGGTTCAACACACTTAAAAAAAATGGCTTGAAAAGCTTGAACTTGGCCGGACGTTATGCCAAGCTTCTTGTGTCAAGTGCCATCATGCATCAATCCATGGTGTTTTGATGTCCTTGAGTTCATTTCATAACAAAAGGGGAGGGTGGTCTATTTGCATTGTATTCATTGATTTTTTATCCAAAATTGAATTTGAGATCACTAAGCGATCACATCGCTTATTGATGGTTTTGGAGTCAATCCTAACCTTCTCTTGAGGCTTTCCCATGATAGAGAGGGAAAGAAGGACAAACAGAGCTTGAAAATGCTCTATCTGCACTAATTTCACTTCAGAGCACAAAAAAAGAGCTTTGCACCAGATTAATACACGGCCGGCCCTCTGTAGGCCCGACCGATTGTCAGTAATGCACGACCTGCCCTTGGTGTTTGGCCAGCAGTGCAATTTTGTAGAAACAGAGGCAGTGGCTGAAGGTGAAACAGAGGCAGTCTGGGGTAGACAGAGCAGCTTTCGGGTGATGTGTATGCAACCTCCATCAATCTTCCTTGGTGCTCACATCAAATGCGTTGTCATTTCATTGTTTCATTAGAATAATGAATTGTGTTGTAATAATTCAATTAGTTGTAGCTAATTAGTTGTGTTGTAATATTTACTTAGCTTAGATAGTTAATTATTTAATTGCTTTAGTTAGCTTAGAATAGCTAGTTAATTCAAGTATTGTAATTAATTAGTTAGTGTAACTAGTTATTTGATTCCAGTTTGCAATAATTAATTAGCTTAGAATAGTTAGTTAATTCATTTCAAGTGTTGTATTAGTTAGCTTAATTAACATAGCTAATTGATTAGCTAGTTTCATTCAGACCTTCCTTCGCGAGGGCATAATGTTGTAATAAGTGTGCTTGCGTGTGTGTATGTCTTCCCACCTCACGTCTTTCTCCCTTTTATTTACTCGCTTTTGATGGTTAGATTAGGGACATATTTCAATTAGCATATCGTATGTTTGCATCCATTCATTTGTCTTGCATGCACCGAGGTTCGGCGCATCATTCAAACTGCATCGTAATTTCAATATCTTCTTTGAATACGTGTTTAATCGCATGTTGTTCAAATTGATCCATATGCCATATTAGTAGCCAAGTCTATTAATTGCATTATTGCATGTGTTGCATTAGGCATCTTACATAGTTTGAATCATGCATCTTTCTAACTAGTTTTTGTTTTAGCTTGGAGTACTCAATAAGTTTTATGCTTTAGCATACTTGCATGAGTGTGATTGCCATGTTGTCATGATTAGCATGCTTGCCATGAGGCTATGTGCTTAAATGCTAAACTGCATGAATGCCTGTGGATGAAGGCTTGTTGTTTGAATTGGAACAATTCAACAATGTGCATTTTAAGCCCACTTTGTTGAGTAGCAAATCATGTTTTAAGCCCACTTTGTTTGGTGGCAAATCCGCATTTTTAAGCCCACTTGAGGGTGGCAAATTCAAACCATTTTCGCAAACAAACATGACTTGAAATGTTTGAGATATAGTCTATACTTGCTTATGCGCATCACATAGTAATGTTAGCTAATAACCAGAACAAGAACACATGATGTTTATAAAAAGCATATCATGATTAGTAGAGGCCGATCTTTGATTAAGCGAGCGGGGGTGCTCAATTCATGACCTTCCCCCTTCGTACCTAAGTTCTCGAGTCGAGGCAACTTTGGTGATGACGGACGCGTGGCCTTTGGCATGAGTTAGGGTTTCTTAAATTTTCCCAAAATAAAATATTTAGGTGGCGACTCTGTAATCTGGCAAAGTAGTCCAATTTTGGCATTATTTCATTTAAAATCGATTTTCCAAAAACATTTGCCGGATTTGGACTCTTCGGTAATTATCAATTTCACGTTGCACTTGTGAGACTAGATTCAGAACCGCGGGAGTTTGAACTGTGAGGCCTTCTTTTCAAACCCTTTCCGAAAGGCGGGGCGCAAAAAAAGGCGAGTCCACACATTGCGTCTTGGTAAGTCCTAACACTTGTAACTTTTTACCTAACTTTTAACTCTGGTTTCCATACTTAACTTCTTTTGCAATCTTGCAGGCTATCCAGCAGGGTCACTCCCTAGCCGTCAAGGCCAGTGATTTCAAGAAAGAGCTAACCAAAAAGACCAAGGAGGTAGCCAAACTCCTTACATCCCTCAACAAAGCTAAGGCTCGTATCCAAGGTCTCCCCGACTAGGCCAAAGTTACTGAGCTAGCCCAAAAAAATGTCGAGGACCGCGCCGAGGCCACAGAGAATGTTGCCCAGGTTGCTCAGGCCGAGGCAAAGGAGGCCAAGGAAAAAGAGGTCAAGGCCCAAATCGAGCTTCAAATAGCTCTAGCTACAAAGGATGCAGAGATCAAGGCGGCAGATGAAAAGGCTTATGCCGAGGGGGCAGCCGATGTCCGTGAGGACTACAGAAAACAAGTTAGACAGGCATGCAACAAGGGTTACACCCTTGGTTGGATGGCTGCTCTGAAAGAACTGCCTATCCCCGAGGATTCTCCCCTCCAAGATGAAGGCCGACTTTTGGTGCCATTCCCTCCTGCTTCAAGCCAATTTGAGGCTAAGGTTGGGAAGGAAGAAGAAGAAGAAGAAGATGAAGACGAAGAGGCCAAGGTGGAAGCCAATGCTGAGCGTTCTATTAGGGCCAAGTCCCCAACTCTGAATGAGCAAGTCCTGGACTTGACTCAGGATAAGGATGACGAGGTCTCAAAAAGTGCCTCCACCAAGAAGGCTTCGTCCGAGGTGCCTGTTGTCGGGAAGAGCATCGATCAAACAATCGAAGAAATTGATGCCAAGATCCAGGCTGAGAAAACCGCTGAGAAGACTTCCTAGTTGTCTTCTGAGGCCGACACACAACCAACTGCTGATGTCGAGTAGTCTATTTTGAAGTTTTTCCTTTTTTCTGTACCTTGTACTTTTATCTTTGTAGATGAACAAGTAGTCTCCTATGCTAGGCTGAAGTGCCTTTCTGTATTTGAACTAGTTGTCTTTTCTGAATGCAAGTCTTTACTTTTTTCCTCAAGTGTTGAATGTATGATTTCTATACTTAGAATAATTTTGCATATCTTCAAAAGTACACCTTTAACTTGTGCAATCTCCGGGATACAATACCTTGGACATAACTTCTTGATTGTCTATCTCGACCTTGGCTAGACATTTGAAAACATTGTAAAAATATTTTCACAAGTGTTGGTTTAAACTTGCCACTTTACTCTTTCTTATCAAGACTTCTGTCTTCTATACTTCCCAAGTTGGACAACCTGGTTATCTTGGCAAGTATGTATGCGCTTCTTTCAAATTTATCTCGGAATAACTTTAACTTATAAATTTTTCTATAAAATTTCAACAAGTCCCAAACATAAACACTTTAAACTTTAATTAATCATTCTCCAGCTCTCTGTCCTCTAATGTGAACTTAAGTTTCACTTATGTTCACATTAAGCATGTGCCGATGATCTCTTTACCGAAGTTAGATTCAAGCACCTACTAGCCGAGGTTCTCAACCTTGGTTTCTCTGTTATTCTTACTGAAAGACACTTAGTTCCAATCTGAGTTTGATTTTGCCAACATGGCAAATCTTAGTTCAACTCCATTATATGCAAGTATAATTTCAACTTTGCCATATAATGAGTCTAAGTTATTCGTCATGTTTCTCTCAGAAACATCGCCAACTTAGTTCAACTCTCTTATATGCAAGTATAATTCAACTCTGTCATATAATAAGTCTAAGTTATTCGTCATGTTTCTCTCAGAAACATAACCAACTTAGTTCAACTCTATTATATGCAAGTATAATTCAACTATGCCATATAATAAGTCTAAATTATTTGTCATGTTTCACTCAAAAATATCGCCAACTTAGTTCAACTCTATTATATGCAAGTGTAATTCAACTCTGCCATATAATAAGTCTAAGTTATTCGTCATGTTTCACTCAGAAACATCGCCAAAGGACTGGTCAATCGCATTACATAAGTTTGAAATTAAAAATCGAGCTAAAATTTTATTATTACTTCGGCTAATAACAAAAAAAAACTTTTAAAAAGAAAAAAATCTAATGGTAGAAAAACTTCAGGTTGCAAGTATTCCAGGGTCTTGGCAACTCTTTGCCTTCACTTTCTTCAAGCCGATATGCCCCATTTTCGGCGATCGAGATGATTCTATAAGGTCCCTCCCAATTTGGGCCAAGCTTGCCCTTTCTGGGATCATTCTTGTTGCCGACGACCTTTCTCAAAACGAGGTCCGCAACTTAAAACCCTCCTGGGTTGACCTTCTTATTATAAGCCCTAGCAGGCTATTGCTGGTATACCCCTAGCCGAATTGCCGCTTTCTCCCTTCTTTCTTCCAATAGGTCCAGATCTCAGGCCAAGAAGGCCTCATTAGTCCCATTTTCTACTCCCTGGGTTCTGATCCCAGGGATGCTGACTTCTAGTGGGATAACTGCTTCAGTGCTTGTAACAACCCCGACCCACAATTAATATTAATCCATGATTAATTATGCCTAACAGTAATTAAGGAGGAATTCTGAATTAATTGGCATGTGTGTGTCGCATTATCTGTGTTTATATCTGTTTTGCGTAGGAAGATCTGTTCATGTTTTGGTTTCGGTTTGTAAATTGAAAGCCTTATCGGCATCCGACTCATAAATTGACTTGATTTATATGTTAATTAGGATTTATAGGATTTTATGGTAAGTTTAATTAAAAGTTGATTTGGAACGATTAAATTAGACTTTTATTTGGCTTTAAATTAATTACACTTTTATCCAAATCAAATTAAGGCCTTAGTGGACTTCTTTGAGCACCAAACACTCCCAATTCATTCCTTTGATGATACAAACGTGAGAGTGAGGGAGAGAAGGGAGAATTGGTCCAAGACTTGAGAATTTGAATTCAAAACTAAGGATTGCTAGAATTGTTGTCAAAGTGAAGAAGATTAGAAGGTTTCAACTTCAACTCTTGTAGATTCGAGCCTCTAGGTAAGGAATTGAACTCTTAATTGAGTAATTGATGTAGATTCTACAAGATTATTGGTGAATTAAGTGAATTCATGTAACAATTGCACTAGAGTTGGGAAGAATTGGGCCATACCATGCATACATGTGCATTTTCTCACAAATTGAGCATGATTTCAAAGATTTCTTTCATGTATGTGTTCATCTCACTTACATCTTGGGAGTTCATCATGTTTTCCATTAAATTTCCAAGTTTGGTCATGGTTTAAAGAGGTTGGATTCAAGAAAAATTCATGCATGTTATGTTCATAAAATATTCTTGAGTTTCATGTTGAATTTTGTTCAATTGACAAGTCTTTAAGCCATGATTTCTTGAATTAATCTTTGAAACATGTTATTTTATGAGTCTCTATGAGTTTTCCAAATTTTTGGCCTAGAAAAATTGAGTTTGGTACCTTAGAGGTTGAATTTGAACTTGTGGATCAAATTTGGAAATTCCAGAAATTTGATCCATGCTCGAGTGGGGGAATTCACGCTCGAGCGAGCACTCTGAGTACGTGCACTTCCGCTCAAGCAACGTGAGTCAAGCTCGAGCATGAAATGCATATACCCAGAAGTTCATATGTTTTATAGTCCGCTCGAGCGAGGGAAGTCATGCTCGAGCGAGGGTCTGAGTCTCACGCTCGAGCAGGGATCGAGCGTGAAAATCATGCAACCAGTACTTTTCCAAAGTTTACAGCCCGCTCGAGCGGGGAAAGTCACGCTCGAGTGAGCCTTCACATCTTGCATGTCCGCTCCAACGAGGAAAGCCATGCTCGAGCGTGGACCCTATTTTCAACAAAATTTGAGAAATGTTTCTAAGTGCATTTTGTGTCCTCTTTCCATCCTAGGCATTCCTAGGTCATGCTTGAGACACTATAATGAGGATAAAGACTAGAAACATGCCAAGAACAAATAAAACAAGTTATGAATAATTCAAGCGAGTGTTTCAAGTGTGTATTTGTATGTATGTTCATGTAGGTCGCGTGCCTTGAATCAATTGATTAATCTGCCCTGTTTGTCTGCACCCGAAGCCAACTGTAAGTAATAACTCTATAAAGCTATGTTTAATTACAAGTATTTTCTTACTGGTATGATACGATCTGTGTTCTAAAATGCTATTTTATGAATTATGAATGAATGTCAATTCTTCTGAAATGTATTTGTGGCATCCTATATTCACGTGGCCCTCGCCCGGGGGTAACAATACCGTGGCCAATATGCACGTGGCTCTCGCCCTGCGGCAACAATACTGTGGCTTATGTTCACGTGGCCCTTGCCCGGGGGTAACAATACTGAGGCCTATATTCACGTGGCCCTCGCCTGGGGATAACAATACCATGGCTACTTGCGAGCAAGATATGGACCTTTATGGTTGTCGGTACCGACTATACATGTGGGTCTCAGGACCAAGTTGATATGATAGCTAATGGATGTACCACGTATGATCTTATTCAAAATCTAAATACGCATAAGACTGTATTTCCGATAAGAATATGTTTCTGATATTAACTCTGATTTCTGAATCTGTGACGGACATCATTTATTTAACCCTTTACTTAGTTATTATTCACTGGGCTCTAGCTCACTGTATTATCTATATGTATGTAGGTGGGCAAGCGCGTGACTAGGCCTGAGATGCCACCTGGCGAGTTTTGGTGTCAGCCAGCTATTATGCCTCTCGTGGAGGTTCCCTTTTAAGATCTACCCGAGTTCGTAGTCTTTGGGACTTTTGTACTTTCGTAATGTTTGTGTCTGGCCTGAACATGTTGTAATCCTGTATATGTGACTTGGGTGATGTAAGGCTACTGTATCTTAATGCCTTATCTGTATGTATGCAACATGTATATGAAAGTTTTATATTTTCTATCCCATATATATGTCTGCATAGCTCTATGGACTATGTAAGTTTGCATAATTGCTTCCGCAGCCCCTGTTATAAATATTATTCTATTCAGAGGCCTTCAGTAATCTAAGGATTACTGGTCGGTTACGATGCTAAACCCATAAGGGCAGGTTTGGGTCGTGACAGTGTCATAGGCCATGGCAAATGGAGATTCCCCAGTTGATCTTCTCAGCGTAGTCCGATATGCCCAGAGTATATTGGGCAACTCTTCCACCCACTTTCTCTTTGATGCTTCTAGCCTCTTCTTGATCCCATCCAAGATAGTTTTGTTGGACGCTTTTCCTGACCATTGCTTTGAGGGAAGCTTGGAGTGGAGTAGCAGTTCTTGATTTTGTACTTGGCACAGAAGCTCTTTATTAGCTTACTGTCAAACTGTGTGCCATAGTTTGCTATTATTGCCCTTGGGATCCCGAACCTGGTGATGATATTCTTCCATATGAAGTTTTTTACATCGGTGTCCCGAATCTTTGCAAGGGGTTCAGCTTCTACCCACTTGGTAAAGTAATCTATTACTACCAGTAAGAACTTCCTTTGTCCAGTCGCTTGAGGCAGTTGTCCAACAAGGTCCATCCCTCACTGGGCAAATGGCCAAGAGCTGGATACTGGGTTTAAATCTGCTGCTGGTTGATGTATTAAAGGTGCAAACCTTTGACACTTCTCACACTTTTTGACATAAGCTTCAACATCTTTCTGCATATAGGACCACTAGTACCCCTGAGTAATGGCCTTATGAGCAAGTGACCTGCCCCTGCGTGGCTTCCGCATACTCCTTCCTGTATTTCATACAGGAAGTCTTCAACTTGGGAAGGATGCACACATCTCAAAAGGGGACCAGTAAAAGACCTTCTGTAGAGATGTCCTCTGCTATCAGACTAAACCTTGCCGACTTCAGCCTGGTCTTGTGTGCTTTTTTGCGATCATCTGGCAGCTTTGCATCCCTAAGGAATATTACTATTGCATCCATCCAACTTGGTCCCATCTCTACGCACATTGTTTCGTACTCTGTGATCAGTGATTCCATACTTGGGCCTGACAAATAGTTAACCATTATTGTCCTTACTTCCCCTGTTTTCATAGCACTAACCAGGTTAGCCAAGCCATCGGCATGGCTATTATCATCTCGGCTAACTTGCTGTAGTAGGCAATCCTGAAACAAGGCTAGTAGTCTAACAACCTCCTTAACATAGGCTATCATTCTTTCATCTCGGGTTACATACTCACTTGTTGCTTGGTTCACAATAAGCTGAGAGTCACAAAAGACCATAACCTCGTCAACTTCCATTGCTGCTGCCAACTTCAGTCCTGCGATCAGTGCTTCATACTCTACTTTATTGTTGGAGGCTTTGAACCCCAAACAAATTGATTGCTCTAACATTCGTCCATCTAGAGATACTAGCACTACTTCTGCCCCCGCTCCTTGTCGGTTTGAACTCCGTCAACAAACAGGCGGAAAGAGTCGCCGATGTAAATATCGCAGGGTTTGAGTGTCTCTTCTTTCTTCTACTTTGTTGTGGGGTTTTTCATTCCCAGTTGGGTCTCTTCTTGTTCACCTAGACATCCTAAGCCGCGGCTCATTGGACCCCGACGTGGGATGGCACCAGGTGTGAACTCGGCCACGAAGTCAGCCAGAACCTGGCCCTTAATTGTTGTTTTGGATCTAAATTCCATGTCATATTGGCCTAGTATTACTGTCCATCTAGCTATCCTGCCTATCAGATCTCCTTGCTGTAACAAGGATTTCAAGGGATGCTCAATCAATACCACAATCTTGTGGGCTTGGAAGTAATGATTCAACTTCTTAGATGCCATCACTAAAGCTAATGTCAATTTCTCCAGGGGCAAGTACCTGATCTCTGCGCCTGCTAAGGTTTTACTCACATAGTAAACAGCCCTTTGTTCTCCTTTTCTCTTCTCTAATCACCACTGCACTAACTGCATGCTCCGAAACTGTCAAGTATAAGAAGAGTTCCTCTCTTGGTACAGGATTTGAGAGAACTGGAGTTGTGGTCAGGTATTTTTTCAAGTCGACCAAGGTGACTTCGCACTCTTCTGTCCACAAGAAATCTGTGGCCTTCTTTACTAAATTAAAGAATGGTTTGCATTTGTCAAAACTTCTACTTATGAACCAATTCAGGGCTGCAGCCCTTCCAGTCAACATCTGTACTTGTTTTGCCGATGTTGGGCTCTTCAAGTCCAGGATGGCCTTGATTTGATTTGGGCTTGCCTCAATGCCCTTTCTGGTAACCAAGTATCCCAAGAATTTACCAACCCTAACTCCAAATGCGCATTTCAAAGTATTGAGTCGGAGCCGATATGTTCTAAGGATGTCGAAAATTGCCTTTAAGTCGGCCAGGTGATCCTTAGGTTCTTTGGTCTTCACGACCATGTCATCAATGTATACTTCTACTATTTTGCCAATTAGATGTCTGAACATCTTGGTCACCAACCTCTGGTAGCTTGCTCCTGCATTTTTTAACCCAAAGGGCATCACTTTGTCGCAATACAGCCCTTTTGGGGTGATAAAAGCAGTCTTCTCCTCATCAGGGGGTACATTGCTATCTGATGGTACCCCATGTATGCGTCCAGGAAGCTCATCCTTCCATGCCCTAAAGTGGCATCCACCAATTGATCAATCTTGGGAAGTGGGAAACTATCTTTGGGACAGGCCTTATTTAGGCTAGTGAAGTCCACACAGACCCTCTTCTTTCAATTCTTCTTCTTTACCACCACAGTGTTGGATAGCCAAGTTGGGTAGTTTACCTCTCACATGGATCTGGCGTCCAACAGTTTGTCCACCTCCTCTTCTACTGCTTCAACATGCATCAAGGTCGGCTTTCTAGCCCGTTGAGTGACAAGTTTAGCCGACCTGTCTATATTTAATCTATGGCAAGTGACCTCGGGGTCAATGCTAGGCATCTTGTATGGTGTCCAAGCAAACACCTCAATGTTTGCTCGTAAGAAGGCTTCTAGCTCCCTTCCTTCCTCTTCAGCCAATCCTGAGCCGAGAAGGAATAAGTGTTCATCATCCTCTTGTTGGACTAGAATTTTCTTCAGGGCTTCTTCACTTTTCTCAGCTAGTTCTTTGTCGACGTCATCTAGGACCTCCATATCCTCGTCCTCAATCTCAACTATGTCTGCTTCTTGTATGTTGCAGGTGGATTTCATTGCTGCCATGGGGCAATTCTTCGCATGCACCTGGTCTCCTCTGATCTCCTCAATTCCCTGTTCCGTTGGGAACCGCAATAGTTAGTGCAACGTAAAAGGTACAACCCTCATTACGTGCAACCACGGTCTGTCTAAGATAACGTTGTAAGGTGAGGGGGTGTCAATGATTGTAAACTTTGTGCTCACTTTCCTGGTGACTACCTGCACTTCCAAATTTGTTGCACCCAAGGGCCATGTCGGCGTTCCATTGAACCAGACCATTAGACTGTTCCAGATCATCTTGGTGAAGGCCGAGCTCCTTGTAACATCTGACATGCATGATGTCACAAGAGCTACCTTGATCAATTAGAATGCGCCTTACCTAGCATTCTTCAATCTTCAAGGATATCATCAGACCATCATTGTGTGGATGTTGCACCATGTCTAGGTCGGCTTCAGTAAAGGATACCATTGGTCCCTGGCATTCGTCTGCCCTAAGCCTTTTTTGCTGTACTTGGTAGACATGTTGTAAGTGTCTCACCCTCTGAGTCTCCCCACGTACCATGTTCTGATTGACCCTCGAGTGAATCACATTGATCACTCGAGGTCCTTCTACTTGCGGTTGCGGTGCTAGTGGGGGTGCTGCTGCTGGGGCCTGTGGCAGCCTTGCCTGTTCTTCCCTTGTTCTAGCTTCATCCACCAGGTCCCTTAAGTGACCTTGTCTTACCAAATCTTCCAAATGTGCCTTTAGGGCTCTGCACCCCTAAGTTAGATGCCCGTCTTTGTTGTGGTAAGCATAGTGCTTGCCAGGACTTCTTCCCATAAATTCGCCAGGAGCCCTTTCTGGTGCTCTATAATACGGCTAGTTCCTGATCCTTTCCAGCACTTTGTAAACCAGAATCCGGAATACGATAGTGACTGCCTACGCAGCCCTCAGTCCTGTCTCTTGCCTGTTATATCCAATATTTCCTTGGCCTCGCTTCGGTGAGGCATTTCTCTTCTCTTGCTTCGACGCCTTTGTCCCTGGCGTGTCTTCTTCGGCTTTCGCATACTTTTCGATCCTGGCCATAAGTTCCTCCATGCTTTTGGGCATCATTTTTGCCAGTGACTTTCGAAGCAGGCAGTCATCGTTCAGGCCATTCTTAAAATAAACGACCGCCAATTCTTGATTGCACCTTGGTATTTGGTTAAACACTTTATAATACCTTTTGGCATAAGCCCTGAGGCTTTCATCCTCGCCAATTTGCAAAGCCATCAGGGAGTCTACCCTCAATGGCTGCAGTTTGTTTGTCACAAACCTATCCACAAACATCTCGGCCAAGCTTTCCCAACTCCTCACAGTTCCTTTCGGCGACTTGTGAAACCAGTCTGATGCGATTTCCCCAAAGGACGAGGGGAATACCTTACACAATAGTGGCTCGTTCCCGGTTTACAATGCCATTGAGTTCAGGTAAAGGCTGACGTAAAAGTTAAGATCAGACTTGTCATCATATATCTGGAATCTCGACATGTGGAATCTTTTCGAGGCCTCAAACTTATCTAATTCTACCGAAAACGGCATTCTCGGCTTGACCAGAGAGGTTACCTCGGTATCTTGTTGCTTCCTCTGGAGGTAATCCTTCAAATCCTCCTTGGTCCATCTAGGAGCTCGGCTATCAACGGATTTCAGCATTTTCAGTGCGCTACTCCCGGTGTCGTTATGAGTCCTCTTGGACTTTCCTCCATTCGTCGTGTCAAAGCAAAGCTCCTTCCCTTGAACATGCAGATGTTCCTTGGCGTAGGTTTCTTTGGCACGATGTGTCTTCTGAGACTCTTCTCTTATCGATTCTTCTCGTCCGACCTCTTGTGAAGGCCAGTAAGAATGTTCCTTTGTCTTGTCACGCTGAGGGACTGTAGGAACTATTTTCTACCCCCCTTTCTGGGCATCGTTCTTGGCCACCGGAGTCGACGTGTCTTGTAACAGAAACGGTGGATGCATGACGTTATTCTGCATTATGAAACTGACAACCGATTGTAGGTCTACTAATTTGTTCGCCATTCCCTTCATCTCGCCGTCCCTCCACAAGCATCTTTCTTTCCATACCTGGAGGTCGTTCTCATTATAATACTCGCCTCGGTCTGCCTTCTTTGGTACTTCTCCCTCTTGGCCGACGTCTTTCTCTCCGGGATTCTTATCTTGAGATTCTTCGTTACAGTTATCTTCCTCTACGTTAGGGTCAACGTGTTTACCACTTCTAGTAGGGATGTCATCCCCAATCTTCTCTTTCTGTCCGTCGTTGACCATCTATTCTTCTTTCTTTCCCATAGACGGTGCCAAATTATGGATGCTGATTTCTGACCACACTGCCAAACAGGTACTCAGTTGGAGAACACCAACATAATAGATCGCGCCCGAACAACCTGTCACAGAAAGATAAGACTCCGGCGGTGGTTCGTCCACCTAGGGGCACTCCGACGATCAAGTCAGTACTTAATTATCTCTCAAAGATAACAAACAGTGCTTAACTCACTAGCCAGGATACCAAAAGCGTACCTTAAACCCACAAGGGAGCCTTACTTTTATAGCCAGCACTAACATGATCCCTGTAGAAGCCTAGCTTCTCTTGGACTTTGGCTCAATGCTCATCCTGGACTCTCCAATAGATAAAGATAAACTCCCTAAGAGCTTTATCCTTATCCAGGCTGGGGTCCTTTCCCATTCTAGGACTCTTACGGCTTATCCGCTCATCTCGGATTCCAGTATCTCTGCAGATAACCTCGGCCTAGCTGAGATCATCTTGGCGCCATAACCAGGACACATGGCACCTCGGGTGGCACATCGGCTACCACCTTGGCCACGTGTTGTCATCTACAAAAATATGCCCCCACAATATACATGTAGATACATATTTTATATACACTCATGTAAGTGTTCTTGTATTTCAAGACTTGCAGGCCTTTCTTTGCTCTAGGTTGTCCTCTGTAAGTTCTCTCTCTCTCTCTCTTTCTCTCTCTCTCTCTCTCTCTAGTTTTTGATGACTGAAGAGTAAAGTAGGTGTCTTCTCTCATGCTGATGCGATTTAGAAATTTTAGTATATAAAATTCTGTAATTTTGTGAGAAATGATAAAAAAAAAAAAAATGAATCCAAAGAGTACTCTTTCTCATGCTTGTTTTATAAAATAAATTAGAAAATGTGAGAAAGAGAGCTATTGTCTATTTTATTTTTTATCCCCAAAAAAAAAAAAGTGTGATAAAAATTGTTTGGTTATAAAATTTTTATTATAGGGATATTATCTATTAAAATACTAGAGGTAAAAAAAGAGTAAATTACAAATATACCCCATGAGATTTGTTTAAAGTACAATTGCCCCATGTGATTTGGGAAATTACAACAAATACCCTTTTGTCAGAATTTTTTAGTTAATAGAATTAATTAAAAAAATAAAATTCATATTTGCTCTCATATATAATAATAAAATTACTTAAATTATTAATTGAAACATATTTCTAATATCATTAAAAATTATTAATTGATTTCATGATTTATTAATAAAATGTGCGATTTGCTATGAAATTAAAAACCTAGGGGGTGGAATGTAATTTCTAAAACTATAATTTATATTTTAATCAAATCTTAGGTGTATTTGTAATTCACCCTAAAGAGAACTAGCACAAGTACATACCTAGTTTTCTTACTCATCCAACGGATGATGAGAAAACATAATATTTTTTGCCTTGAAGTAACAATAATTATTTTCCCCCCTTTTCTCATTTCATAGTTACATACCAACGGACTGTTCATGTTAATGGATTTTGCTTTGTTATATTTGGTGCTTTGTTTGACAGATATGCCTCAGTGTCAGCAATCGAGAGTAATTCTTACTCGGACATGCGAAATCTTGTGGCTTATTGGATTGTTTTCTCTTTGATTTCTCTCTTTGAGCTTGCTTTTGTGAAACTCATTGAGTGGTAATTAATTCTGCTACTATACTCTAGTACAGAGCTCATTTTGTTTGGAAAATGATATTTGTGAATTTCATAGTTGTCTTCACCTCCTACGTTGATTCAAATATTAAAGAAAAATACTCAATCTTGAATGTCACCAATAAGATTTATTGTACCAAAAATAATAGGGTGAGAAAGTCATATATACAAAAAAAATATCTAATAGTCCAGCCTATAGGGCATGGGTTCTCTGTTCCCAAAATCTGTGTCCTAGTCTACATAGTCCTCAACACTCTCCCAATCAAGCAAGATCCTCGTATTTTGAGATTTCTAATTTAGATCCCTGCCCTAGTGTCCTCTATCCTCAATACACTTCCAACCACACGATCATGCTTCAAGATTCTCGTGTTTCAAGTTTTTCACCTTGAGAATCCCTGTCCTATATGGTACTGGGAGGAAGTGAAATATCGGCTCTATTCAATACAGAAGTTAATACGTCTCCAATCTCGAATTTGTTTATCCATTGTTTTGTGCCATAAAATGTACCCATGTTGGTTATTATTTTGGGCTCCCATACATCTTAAAAGCATAGAATTTTTACCAGACTTCCCCAAGACGTAGCATTGTTATATATATATATATATATTTCCTTCTCCTAAATTGTTTTATTTATTTGGTGGTGCTTTCTAATTTCCTTTGTGCATATCAGGCTTCCATTCTGGCCTCACATGAAGCTAATGGCCATTTGTTGGTTAGGCCTACCCCATTTTAATGGTGCTTGCCATGTTTACGAGTGTCTTATTCGTCCGTGTTTATCTGCTAATCCACAAGGAGTTATCAAACAGTTTGTCAAGCACGAGGATGAACCTCTCAATGCAGAAAGCTTTCTAGCCATGGCAGAGATGTATGTTAAAGAGAACGGATCTGAAGCTTTGGAGAAACTCATTGACAGAAAGGTATGCCATACTCAGTAAGCTTGTCAACAATAGATAACATGTCTAATGAAGAATGTTTGAATAATTGGATAATTTTCATATATAGAAAACTAAATATTTGTCAACAGAGTCTAAGGTTTCATTAGGCTTTGAGTCAGCAAAGTTCATGTTTATAATGTCATATGATAGGATCGTTACGTGCAAATGCTGATACGCATGCATACACAATTGTCAAAAACTCAGATCTTTTCAATTTGGGTACACACGGAATATGCATGACAAAATAGATTCTCTATATATATATATATGCTATTGATTACCCTTTTTGCCTTCGCATCAGTCCAATCATACAATGCCAAATCCACGAGTAGCAACAAATACAGTAGCAAAAGAAAAGGTTGAGACAAAAGAAACTGTTGAGGCAAAAGAAATGGCTGCAGCAATTCAGGTAAAGTTTCTTATGATGCTTCTAGAAGCCACGAGTTTTATCAGCTTCTGTTGTGAGATTCCTGTGAGTGTTAGTGTTGGTCTTCCTAAGATTGAAAGGACAGACACGATCCTCTAATGGGGTTAGAATTTGGAAAGAGGAAACATTCATTGTTATTTTAGACAATATACAATATATTAGAATGTTTTGGATATTCATGTACTCGTACTCCATATCCCAATATTGAAGGAATAAGGTTTATGGAATTTCAATGCCTAGACATAACCACACCCGATACTCATACTGAAGTCATGTAACAAATGTTAAATTGAAGTCATGTAACAAATGTTAAACCATGATTGAGTTTATCATTGATAAGTATATCCTCTACGAACCACCCTTTTTGTTAGTCCAAATTCAAAGAGCCTAATGTTGCCGAGGAGGATGTCAAACCAGTGGAACCAAAGGAGAAAATTCCTGTAACTTCAACACAATAGGTAAGGTTTCCTATGTTATTTTCTATTATATTTATGTTTTTACTTAAAGACAAAGACATCTATGAATCATCTTTTATTTCCCTTTTC
Organism: Camellia granthamiana; assembly: GCA_036172215.1. Taxonomy (NCBI): domain Eukaryota; kingdom Viridiplantae; phylum Streptophyta; class Magnoliopsida; order Ericales; family Theaceae; genus Camellia; species Camellia granthamiana. The sequence goes on along the minus strand of CM069908.1, from coordinate 127,097,319 downwards.
AGTCCAAATTCGAAGAGCCTAATGTTGCTAAGGAGAATGCCAAAGCAGGAGAACTAAATGAGAAAAATCCTGCAGCTACAACAGAACAGGTAATGTCTCCAATTGTATTTTTCATTATATTTTGGCTCCTTGAGTGCTGCAATTTTCCATTCATTCACCTCTATAGTTGTTTTTTGCTGGTTTAGTTGTGCTATATTAACTCCCACTATATTCCTAAGGTTTCTTATGTTGTATTCATAGTTGTCAAATTGAGATGCGAATCGTATAGCGATCCCAGTTTTCCCTCCATTGTCTATCGTATCCTGAAGTCGGTCCGTGGTTGAGTGTTGTTGTTGTCTATGATTATATTTCCGTCATTCGATTCTTGGTATTTGAGTTTTGGGATGTGTTGGGCAGGTTTGAAACAGGTTGGTTGTGTTTAGAAACATAGAGTTGATGCCCAGATTTTGGCCTTTATGCTCGAGCGGGGCTTTTGACACTTGAGCGGGCCCTTTGCTTTTGCTCCTCCGCTCGAGCGGGGAGTTTGATGCTCGAGCGAGATTATTCAGTCTTCAGTATCTTTTTTTGCAGGTCATCAGACGCTCGAGCGTCCACTTTCACGCTCGAGTGGCACTTTTGACGATCAAGCGGGAGTCTGTGTCTGACGCTCGAGCGGACTGTGATGTTTTTCAGTCCTAGAGAAGCCATTTTTGGAATCACTTTTTCGACTCTTTCTCTCTCTCTAACTTTCCAAAACCCTATTTTGAGAGCTCCTCTCTCTACAACTCTCTATCTCTCTACATTTTGATCTCGGTTTAGTGAGACTCAACCCTTGTGCCTTCATTAAAGTGGTAGAGCTCTTCAAGACCTCCCTTTTGATCCGAAAAGTTGTGGGTTTGGAGCACTTTCGAGTTTGTTCATCATCTCCTTTGGGTCTCTTCGTTTGAGGCAGGGATAACTACTCATATTTATGGTCTTTGACATAGACATGTGGTCTTTTGATTTAATGTTGAAGTTGGGAAATTTTGGATGTTAGGGTTTCAAAACTTAAAATGTATGAAGAGGGGTTTTTGTTCCTTTGAACCATACATTTGTAATTGGGCTTTAAAATGAGATTATTGATGTTCATTGATGATATTTGGACCTTTGAGTCAATGTTGAGATAAAAGAGGAAAATGCCTTAGTTGAGTTTAATCGAGTCATTTATGTAATAAATGAAATTTCTTATGGAAATATGAAATTGGTTTGGAAATAATGGAATTGGGAAATTATGAGATTGACTGGTGTAGTTGGATTGATTAATCACTCACCTATGAAAATGTTGATAATTTATCTGTTTGATGAATTTATTATCTGTTTAGAAATAAATGCTTTGGGCTATCGGTGGAGGATAGTCTTGAATGTTATAGACACTGTATGATGATTAGGTGAATTAAAACTAATCAATTGAGTATGTCATTGAATATGACGGGTCGAATAACACATTGAATATGTGCTTTGCTTGATCATCGTATATGATAAGTGTTTAAATACATTGTATATGTATATTGTTTGGGAGTAGATAGGGGATGTACTCCACGGTTTGGGAGGAGATAGGGGATGTACTCCTAAACCGGATTTGAGAGGAGATAGGGGATGGACTCTAGTGATAACTAAGTTGGTCGAAGTGTCCAAGGTGCAAGTCCCGAAATCCAAATTGCGTTTGCATAACGTAGATGAATTGAAGTATTGAAATGATGATAATATGAGTTGTAATCTCACTTGAAATTGAAGTGTTGAAGTGTTAATAATGTGAGTTGTAGTCTCATATTGATTGATCATTATCGAAGTATTATTAACGTGAGTTGTAGTCTCCTTGTAAACTGTCTGGTTGAACAGAGAACCATAAACATGAATTGGTTTAGTTAATGAAACGGAAAGAAATTGAATGTATGTGTGAATGAGGATTGGTTGGGAAAGGGATGTACGTTTGTTTATGTGAGTGTAGACACCCCATTTTTGACCGTCCTCAAGACCTGGACGTCACCGCTTGAACACTCGGTGATTATCCATGTTCGTGTTCGTTTGGAGTTCCCGGAGTTCTCGGCTACGCGCCTTGCCTCAGGACCTCCGAACTTGACCGTTTTGTGTCTGGTTTTGCACCAAACACTTGTGCTTTGCCTTGGAGGGGCAGGGAATGCCATGTGAGGCATCCCCACACACCACCGGCAGTGGCTAAAGGCCACCGGCTGGTTGGTGTTGCCATCGGCACTATATTGTGCCGGTCGGCACTCTTTTGTGCCGGTCGGCAGTCAATTTTGTCAAAATGACAATTTTGCCCTGCCGACTACTGTTCAGTTGCTTTTTGAGATATTTTGAAGCAGCTGTATAGCATTTGTTTCCCCTCCATACACGTGTATGGAGGGATGAGCCTTTGGTTTGCTTAGCTTGTAAGCTTTGTTGCCTATAAGAGAGGGCTCTCTTCTCTTGGCTCAAGGGTTAGAAAAATTAGACATTTTTAGAGAGAAAAGACAGAGAAGAAGCTCTGGTTCTAGGTTAGAACTTGTGTATCTATCCTATCTCTCTTTTCCTCTCTTGTTTCTACACTAGGTGCTTTAATCCATATTATTGCACACAAGCACCTAGTGTTTCACCTTCCTTCGGTTACTGAGGTTCTAAGGGCTGGTTCTTGAAGTTTTTGGTTGGATTTGAGCTTAAGGAAGCAACAACATCAACCTTTGTGAAGGTGGTCTTCAAGGGTAAGAAACTACCCCTTTTTACCCCATTTTTGCACTCCATTTTTGCATAGATTAGAACTTTTTTTGTGCTTAGCATTTAATACAAAAAAGTTCTGTTTTTTAGTCCTCTTTATTGTTGGTTAAGAGTGTTTTGTGCTTTGGGGAGGTTTGACCACCCTTAGGCCTTGAAAAGGCCTCATTTTGTGCTATTTTGTGAGAGCTCCGGGATTTTGGTGCTGGGGTCTCTTCACCACTGAAATCTTGAGGGATTTCAGTGGTGAAGATGATGCCTTGAAGTCCCAAGAAGGAGAGGGTCACCCCCTCTCCTTGTTTTCCTTGAAAAGGACCTATTTTGCCTCTTGAGGGAGCCCCATGTTTGGTTGTTTGTTGGTTATGCCATGGCTGTATTTTGTGCTCATATTGCCATATTATAACTTTGTATCATGTTGGTTTTGGTCCCTTATGCATGCTTAGCATAGTTACCATGTAATGCCTTGTAATGCCTTTAACATGTCTTAGGTGGTTAGCCTTTGTTCGAGTGTGATTTGGGCTTAGACTTATGAACGTTTTGTGCTTATTTTGCCATGACCTAGGTCTGTCCATAGTCGTTTGGATTGATTTTGGCATGTTTAGTATAGCCCCTTTGTATTTGTGGCTTGCCGGGCTTGTATGCCTCAAGTATGTGAATGTGTAGCTTGTGTTTCTTGCATCATTTCGGTGGTTTGGAACCATTCAGCATACTATTTCAGTCCCTTAGACATGCTTGAATGATTGCCTTGCATGCCTCTTTGAAGTTTTGAAAGCATATGTTGTATGCCTAATGATTTGGTCATTGTGTGTGCCTTGCTCTAGAGCCACTTAGATGTCATCTAGGAGGTCCCTTTTGTATGGTCTAGGGCTGCCTTAGACCTTTTTTAAGCCTTCTTGGCCTTGTGAGGCTTGGTTGGCTTAGCCATGGTTTAGGTCTCCTTTGGCTTGCCTTGGATGCTTGGACCATTTGTTGCATGCTTAGTCTATTTTGTTGCTTGGTTTGGCACCATGTCCAACATGATTTTAAAGCTTATATATACATGTTAATATGTCCATGTTAGCCTCTTTTTAAGTGTTCTTAAGAGTTGCTTGTTTATGCCTAAGTGTTGGATTATGTATGCTTGCATGTGTGCATGTATTGCATATATCTTAGCCTTCACTTCTATGGCATTTGGCCACTGATTTTAGGCCTATTTAGAGTTGCCTAAGTCATGTTTAAGACCATCATTTGCTTGCTTGCATGCTTACCTCATGTTTGCTTGTATGCTTTGCATAACTACATGGCATTGTTCATGTTGCATGATAGCTAACATGACTAGGTCGCATTGCATCAACATGCATTCTTTGTCCCTTGATTTGGTGATAGGGATTGGGATTTTGGTTTGTTTGGTTTGCATGCATTTGAGATTGAAAGTGCACATTTGATCCTTTGGGCCATCATGCATGGGAATGCGTGATTGGTGGCCCGAGAATCGAGGCACATGCCCCTTTGAGTCACAAACATGATAAAGAGTGTGTTTGGTGCATACATTGCTTGAATAACATTGCCATGCAAGATTTTGCCCTCTGCTGCTGTGAGTTGCAGGTTCTGCAGACATTCAGTGCCGGTCGGCAGTATCTAGTGCCGACCGGCAGTCTATTGATGGCCGATGGATGAATTTTGTGCCGGTGACCTCATGCTGATGCCGGTGGAAGTCCTACTCAGCCGATGATGTCCCTCAGTGCCCTGGGAGGCACTCCTAAGACTTTGGCAATCTTCTGAGATGCAAAGCAGGGAAAACAGAGGCAGTCTAGGCATGGCAGTGCAATTCCGAGCAAGACCCGAGCACGTGCTGCATTTGGCTCTCCTCCCGAGGCGGTTTACTGTCTTTCTTAGTTTAGTTAGTTTGTAAACTAATTAGGCTATTTGTAATATTTAATTAGCTTGCGTAGTTAATTATCTGTATTATTCTTTTGGTCCCTCCGAGCGAGGGCAAATTTGTAATAAGCGTGTGTGAGTGGCGTGCATGTCTTCCAACCCCCACTTCTTTCTCCCTTTACTTACCTGCTTTTAATGGTTAGTATTAGGGCACGTTTATTTTAGCATACCTTATGCTATGCATGCGTGCATCCATGCATTTGTTGACATGCATCGGGCTCGGTACATCATACAAACTGCATTGTATTTTCAATTCCAAATTAAATACGTGCATCGAATAAAGTGCATTTCACATGCCATCTTTAGGGTTAGCTGAGCCTACTCTAAATTGCATCTTCGCCTGTGTTGCATTAGCCATTTAACATGAACTAGGTCATGCATGTTTGCTAACTAGTTTCTTGTTTTGGCACGGAGTACGATGTAAGTATTTTACGCTTTAGCATACCACATGCGTGTGAATGTTGCCATGACAGTATGCTTACCATGCGGCTAAGTGCTTATGTGAGATAAACTGTTTGAATGCTTGTGGGTGGAGGTTGGGTTGCTTGAGTTGGAAAACTCATTGAAATCTGTGTTTTAGCCTACTTGCGAGTAGCAAATTCCAAAGCATTTTCAAAACAAACGGATATGCAATATTGATTTCCAAATTAGGCAATCTAGTCTATACTTGTATGCTGTGCGCATAACATAGTAATTCTAGGCTAATAATTGGAATAAGAGCATGTAATGTTTTCAAAATAGGATATCACGGTTAGTAGAGGCCGGTCTTCGAACCGGGCGAAAGGGGGTGCTCATAGCTGACCTTCCCCGATCGTACCCAAGCTCCCGAGCCAAGACTACTTTGGTGATGACGGACACGTGGCCTTCGGCACCGAGTCAGGGTTTCCTAAATTTCCCATTTTAAAAATATTTAGGTGGCGACTCTGTATCTGGCAAAGCAGTCCATGTTTGGCACTACTTTTCAAAAAATCTGTTTTTCCCAAAAACGATTTGCCGGATTTGGACTCTTTGGTTCAGATTAAGAACCGCGACACAAATCGAGTCCGAACTGTAGAGTGAGGCCCAAGGGCGCGTCTACAGTGAGTTAAACATTTATCAAATGCTAATGTTTTAGTTATTACTCATATTATGTTTAGCATACCTCTATTGGACGTTGGTTCACCCTATATGGGACATCATTTTCAGGTTCAGGTAACATGCCACCTCCAAGGATGTAGCTTGGGAGGCTTAGAGGCTGACAGATCTTTTGTTATTATCTTTTGTTATTACATGTAAATTCAAGCCAAAGGCTTAATGTGTTTTGAGTTAGTATTCTCCTTTTTGTAACCAAGTGTTGGCTTGGAAAGTTGTAAGCCCGTAAGGCATTTACTTTTGTTGTCAACATGTAATACTTTTGTAATGAATACTCTGATGTTTGTAATATAATGCTTCTTTTCTACTTTATGGATATCACGAATAATTGGTTTGTGTATTATTTTTGAGGGCGTTACAAATCGTGTATCATTTTTTCTGTTTTTCTAAATTGTGCATTGTGTGTTATCATACCGTCGTTAGATTTTTTAACATCTTTAAAAATAGGTAAAAAAATAAATGTATTTATAGAAAAGTAATAGCTTGGGAGAACAAAACACTAATGATGAATAATTCTTAAAATTGCAAAAGTAAAGGTTGCTTGAAACATAAAATGCATTTAAAATGCGGAGTGAAGTTAAAATATGTATAAAATACTATCTTAATTCATTATTTAGCTTTTAATATTTAATTTTCAACTTTATAATTTTCAAATAGTTTGTCAACAGTAGAAAACTTTAAATTTTTACTGGTGTAAGTAGGTATAAATCAACCGCATATGATACTTAAATATTAAACAAATAGATTTTTTCTTTTAAAAAGTAGAGAAAATAAAAGAAAAGGTACCCATCTCATCTAAAAATAATAATAATAATTCCTTAAAGAAAATTTATAATAACATATTAATTTACTAGTAATTAAGTCCAATTACTTTTTTCAAATTTGCTAAAGAAATTGAAGTATTCATCTATCATATTGTGTCTCGTGTTTTGTAAATTGAATCGCGTATCGTAATATACATTTTACTTGAAATATGTATTGATGACATGTATTGTTTCTCTCTAAAAATATAGAATCCTAATATATGTCTGCTAACTTGCCCAATCTTTCTCAAATTGAGAAGAAAACAATTACATCTATTAAAAATGAAGAAAAGACCATGATAGAAGCTGTTAGAGAGAACGAAGTTGTGGAGGTACCTGTTGTTGCAGTTGGTGGTGGAGAGAACAAAGTCCAGGAGAGACCCGCTTCGGAGAATGTTCAGAAAAAGTGGACATGTGTTGTATGTCAGGTGATGACCACGTGTGAGAAAAAATTGAAGTCTCATCTTCATGGGCGAGAACATAAATCCCAGTGTGCAGAGCTGAAAGCAATCAAGGTAACAAGGGCTGCTCATCTTCAACAGCCAATCAGGAGCCCCAAAAGCCCATTTTTGGCAATTGGATAAACCAAAATAAAAGTAAGAAACAAGAGGACAAGGCACAAGTGAACCGGACTAGCGAGCAATGCAAACAGAAAGAAGTAAAGAGCACTACTGGATATGGGAAAAATAAGTCTAAATTACGGTGCACTATCTGTAATGTTAAGTGCCGTGGTGAGGTTGATATGGCTTCTCACCTTAAAGGGAAGAAGCACTTGTCCTATGTTCGACATATAATGAATCCTTTGGGTGGAGAACATTAATAGGATCATGGAGGTAGTTTAGTACTTCATACTCACAAGATTAGTATACTTGCAGAAGAAAGTAAACATTGACATGGCTATTTCTACTAATGATTTTGTGGTTTTCAGTTGTTCTGGTTTTTGGGTCATATTTGTCTCGGCTAGATAATGTATATTGTGGGTGTACTATCCCACATCACTCTGTGAGAGATCACAACTCCACTATGTAAGTGGACTAACTATCTTAGACTAGTTTGAGGCCTTTTAAAGCCGTTAGAGGTTAGCTGCTGGTTTTCGCCCAACTCAAAAACAGACAATATCGTGCTAGTCGAGGAGGGTTAGCTGCTTCATTGTGTGGGTGCACTATCCCACATCGCTCTGTGAGAGATCACAGCTTCACTACATAAGTGAACTAACTCCCTTAGACTAGTATGAGAGAGGGTTAGTGTAAGAACCCCGACCTATGATTAATTGTTAAACCATGATTAAGAGTGCCTAATAAGTAACTAAGGTGAATTTTGCATTAATTGCATGTGTTATATGCTATGTAAGTCTCTGTCTATTTTGTGTAGGAATATCTGTCTATTGTTTTGTTCTGTTCTACGAATTGAAGGCCTTATCAGCACCCGATCACGAAATTGACTTGGTTTATGTGTTAATTGGAATTTTTAGAATTTTATGGTAAGTTCAATTTAACTTCGCTTCAGAACCGAATAATTAGAATAAATAATATCAATTGATTAACCATTAAGTAAAGCCACTAATGGAACCTATATAAGGCTTATACAACCTCTAGAATACATTTGGCACTATCATCTCATCATCCTTGAAAGCAAAAATGTGGAGAGAGAGAGAGAGAGGGAGAGAGAGAGAAAGAGAGAGAGAGAGGAGATTGAGTTCAAATTAGGAGGATTGCTAGAGAATTTGGGGGTCTTGGCTTGGAACTTCACACAACTAACTATTTAGAGCATAATTGATCATCTAAGGTAAGAATTCAACCTTGTAACTTTGAAATTGAGTCACTTCGCGCATGAATTCAGAGAATTAAGTTGTGTAATGCTAGAATTAGGCTTAGATAGATGAACATGGGAGTACATCATGTATGCATGCATATATCATGGCATTTTGAGGTAGTTTTCAAGGAATTCTCTCATGCATGTGTCCATCTTGCTTTTATTTTGAGAATTCATCTTGTTTGGTTCCATTTTATCTCAAATGATCATGTTTTGAAACCTTTGAAGTCAAGGTAATACATGCATGCTATGTTTTCAAAGATTTGAGTTTCGTTTTGCATAATTGGCATGCGTTTGGGCTTTGATTTTGCGAAATGATTTTAGATTCTGAATGTTTTACAAGTTTGAGCTTGTTTTCTCAATTTTTGGGGCCCAAACGTTGCATCTTGAGACTTTGGACTTGAGTTTTGAACTGGGAAGAGCAATCTAGAAATTCCAAATTCTGTCTCTCCGCTCGAGCAACAAAACCTGCGCTCGAGCGACCACTCTGTATTTTGCACTCTCGCTCGAGCGACCAAAAGTTGGCTCGAGCATAAAATGCATGCTCTCAGAAGTTTACAATTTTTGCAGACCGCTCGAGCGATAAGAGTTACGCTCAAGCGAAGACCTCAGTCTCACGCTCGAGCGACCATCGAGCTTGCGTCGAGCGAAAAAATCAAGCAACCAATACTTTTGCTAAGTTTACAAACCGCTCGAGCGAAGGAATTTGCGCTCTAGCAACCACTCACATGTTTGGATGCTCGCTCGAGCGAAACCCCTATTTTCAGCATATTTGACTAAGTGTTTTCAAGTGCATTTTAGCATCCTCATTGCATCCTAGGCATTTCTAAGCTAAGATTAAGACATAATAATGAGGATAAGGCTATACAAAGAATGAAATGAAGTAAGTTAAGTATGATCCAAGTGAGTGTTTCAATATGTGTATCTGTTATGTTTGTGTAGGTCACGCGCCGTAAGCTGCTGATCCATTGGTTGCTAGCAAGCTATCTGTACAATTATCTATGAGTAATAACTAGAAAAGCTATGTTTGATATGAAAATACTTTCTGAATATTCTGATATGATATGAAATGTTTCTTACTGAGACGAAAGGCGATTTTGTGATTCTATGAATGATGATTCATAACTTGAAATGTATTTGTGATATCCTTAGTAGAGACCCTTACCCAAGGGACATAATACTATGACTTATGGTCATGACGCCCTCGCCTGGAGGAAACAATACTGTGGCTTATGTAAGAGATATGTTACCCGGTACCGGAGGTTCCATTATAGAACTTGATATGCTTGACCAAAGAGATATGTTAATGCCAATGGAAGTACCTCATATGATTTGATTACAAATATGAACATGACTTTGTTTTGACATGACTATGCTTATCTTTGATTGATATGATATGAAACTAGACATCATTCATTAAAATCTTTATTCTGTTATTATTCATTGAGCTTCGCTCACTATTTATATTATGTATGTAGGCGACCAGGCGCGTGACCAGGCTCAGAGTTGATGATCTGGAGTCTCTGTTTTGTCGGCCAACCATTGTACCTGACAAGGAGATTCTAGAAAGAGTTCAACGGTCGAGTTTTGTAAACCATGACATAAGCTTGAGACTTTTGTTGTTTTTGTGACCAGTTCTTTTGTTCTATTCATGTATAATGACAAGGCTGGATGGATGTCTATGATGTCATATATATAGATATATATATATATATACAAAGTTTTAAATTATATGTCCCATGTATGTCTACACAGTTCTGTGGACTATGTATGTTTCTATGTTTGCTTCTGTAGCCTCTAATTATATGTTAATCTGTGCAGAGGCTTTTGGTAATCCAAGGATTATTGGCCGGTTAAGTTGCTAAACCTATAGGGGCGGGTTTGGGTCATGACAGTTAGCTACTTCATTTTATGTGGGTGCACTATCCTACATCGCTCTGTGAGAGATTATAATTCCATTACATAAGTGAACTAACTCACTTAGAATAGTATAAGGCCTTTTAAAGTCGTGGGGGGTTAGCTGCTAATTTTTGCCTAACTCCAAAGCGAACAATATCTTGCTAGTTGGGGAGGGTTAGCTGCTTCATTTGGCACCGTCTGTGAGAACTGCCTGCTCAGGCAGTTAGTCCACTAGGGAGTGATATGAGTGCACTATCTCACATCGCTCTGTGAGATATCACAGCTTCACTACATAAGTGGACTAACTCCCTTATATGAAGTCTTTTAAAGACGTCGTCTGTGAGAACTCCCTACTCAAGCAGCTAGTCCACTGCAAAGTTATATGGGTGCACTATCCCACATTGCTCTGTGAGATATCACAGTTTCACTACATAAGTGGACTAAGTCCCTTATATGAAGTCTTTTAAAGCTGTGAGGGTTTAGCTGCTGGTTTTTGATTGCTCAAGCAGCCGTCCACTGGAGAGTGAGAACTCCCTGCTCAGGCAGCTAGTCCACTGGGGAGTTATGTGAGTGCACTATCCCACATCACTCTGTAAGACATCACAACTTCACTACATAAATGGACTAACTCCCTTATATGAAGCCTTTTAAAGCCGTGGGGCGTTAGCTACTAGTTTTCGCTTGCTCAAGCAGCTAGTCCACTGGGGAGTTATATGGGTGCACTATTCCACATCGCCCTGTGAGAGATCACAGCTCCACTATATCCCTTGGACTAGTATGAGACCTTTTAAAGCCGTAAGGGGTTAGCTGCTAGTTTTTGCCTAACTCCAAAGCGGACAATATCGTATTAATCGGGAAAGGTTAACTGCTTCATATACAAATGGGATGTTATGTATTTTGGTACAACTTTACAATTTAACTACGATTTTACGTGGCCAGTCTTTGATTTGATGAATGCCGAGTGGTCATCCAAGGAAAATTGACCATTTATTCCCCTTTCTACCTATGGGATAAAAATAGAGATTTGATTAGGTTCATGGACTACTTGTCACGGCCCAAACCCGCCCCTATGGGTTTAGCATCGCAACCAACCAGTAATCCGTGATTACCAAAGTCCTTCTTGACAGTAATACAGAGTAAGGGGCTGGCGAAAGCTAAACAGTAAATAAAAGATGTCCAATGAGCTATGACAAATTGGATGCAAAAAACATATATACATACGTCATATACAAACATCCAGGTTATGGACCAAATCCCTTCACCATAACTGTACAGTCAAGTCTTAAATATTTATTACAGATCAGAGACAAAAGGGTGAAACTGAGACACCCCAAAAATGGCCTTAGCTTGAACGGACTTGGAACCTCGAAGTGAGGTACAAAGGTTGGCTTGACAAAACGGGAGCTTAACTTGACGCTCCTAGCTTCGGCCTGGTGCCTGGACACCTACATATAAATATAAACAGTGAGCTAAAGCCCAGTGAATAACATATGCGTAAAGGGGTTAAGAATGAATGTCCTTTCAGTAATTAAAACGGTCATTTGTATCAGTAAATCAGTTATTCAATCAGTGGCTCATATTTCATGCCATAACAGTTATTTAGAAACCATAATAGTCATATGTGGTACACCCAATAGCAAAACAGTACAGTAGGTCTTAACAGACCGAACAGTCAGTTGATGGCTATCATAACAGTAAACAGTAGTAGTTCCAGACATTGGAACTGACAGAGATCTCTGTAACAGTAGCAGTAGCAATAACAGTCAATTGCTATGGATGCCACGAGTACAGTTCGTAAAATAGGACAAACATTCATTCAGTAAACAATATCATTTCAAAAAGCAGTACAGTTAATCATTTAGAAAATAATTGTAATTGAACATAGCTTTACAACATTGTTACTCACAGAGTACTAGGCTACAGATAGGCTAGTCAGCGTCCTCGGGTGCCAACCCTACACAGTTGCAGAACGAACACACACTAAGTTACACACTTGGGATCAATAACTTAGCCCCTTAACTTGACTCGGTATGGTTCTATAATATTATCCTCACTAAGATGCCTTAAACTTGGCCTAGGAATGCCTAGGATGAAATGAGGATGCAAAGATGTACTTTAAAACACTTTTCAAAATTTTTGCTGAAACAGGGGTCTCGCTCGAGCGTGGCTTTCTTCGCTCGAGCGAGCTTACCAAAACAAAGAGGTCGCTCGAGCGTAGACTCCCTCGCTCAAGCGGTCTGTAAAAATGCAAAAGTACTGGTTGTTGAAATTCTCCGCTTGATGCTCGCTCGAGCGTGAAACACAGAGCTTCGCTCGAGCACAGGTCTCGTCGCTCCAGCGTGTGTCTGCGTCCACGAAAACCTGAGAGCTTGCAATCTATGCTCGAGCCAACATTTCGTCGCTCGAGCGGAATTCAGAAAACAAAGGTGCTCGCTCAAGCGAGGAAGCCAAAATCTGGGTTTTCCAGATTTGCCTCCCAAGCTCAAACCAAGAATTAAACTTATCAAAACTCGACCTT
>CM069908.1:127018531-127084312 GCA_036172215.1 Camellia granthamiana | reverse complement strand
ATGGAGAGACAGAGGAGATCGATGCAGATCCTCAACCCTTCATAGCCTGTGCAGACTTTGCAGAGGCCAAGTTGTATATTGAAGGAGTAACACCGCTCAGTATACTGAGGAAAGCTGATGGTTCAGCCGAAGTAACGGCTGATGAGGAAGTGACACACCCGAAGCACTTGGTTCAAGAGAGTGCTGATGAAGAGATTGTCGTTAAAGATGACAATGATGCCTGGTTGTAGGCAAAGAGATGAAGAACAAGAAGCCAAGTCTTTGGCTCTGGTTAAATTCTCACCATTGGACGTAGAAGCAATAGTCCAGAAAGTACAAGAGCAAGAAAGAGAAGCCATGATGATTGGCTGTAAACAGGAGCAACAACAGGTCAGAATTTTGACCCTTGGGAAATACTGCGCATTGGACATTGAGACAAAGGTCCAGGAGATACAGGAGGAGGATGCCTTATGGACATATTTTGTCTATGAGGAAGAAGGTAAGGATGTTGAGCCAGAGAACTTGGGAGCGGAGCAAAGCAAGAAGAATGCTTCGAAGGTAGAAGGAATCAAAGAGGAAGCTTCAATAAGTTCTCAGACACAAGACCCCTTAGAAGAAGTGAATTTAGGGGAAGGTTCTATACAAGGTTCTGAAAAGCGGTTGCAGTCGCCGTAACGGTGGCGGTGGCGCGGTTGCGGTTGCGGGCTGTAAAGGCCGCAGCGTAACGGTTGCGGTTACCGGAACTGTGAATTTTTTTATTTTCGCACAATTTGTAAAACACTTACCGATACGCATATTTTTTTTTAAGAATCATATTTATTGGGTTTTAAAATAAATTTTGATAAATTTTTCATAATTTTTAAGTATGATCCAATATATTTCATATTTTTAAATCACTAAAAAATAATTTTTTTTACATTTTACTTTAATAATTAATGACTTTATATGTCATAAATCCATATTACACTTGTGGCAAAAAAATTTTTTGTTGGACTTAGATGTATAAAATTATTTTTATTATTATACTTGTGGAAGCATATGTACATTTTAACTCAAATAGTTTTTAAAAAAGTATACATTCTTAATAGAAGAACTTGACAAAGTACATAACATCATAGCATAAATCACAAATAACAGAGAGTATATTTTACATAATGTTACTACTAAAATTACATAATGTCACCACCAAAATGAGTGACTTGGTGCATCTTGGGATTCAGATTGTTGAGCTTAATTGTTACTGCTACCTTCACCCTACCAAAATGAGTGACGTGGTGCATCTTGGGAATTGTTGAGTTTGATTGCTACTGACCTTCACCTCATCCAATAGGAAATATATTTTTAAAAAAAGAAAATTCTGCCATAAAAATTGTTGTCACAACAAATTGTTATTAAAAAAAAAATTTGTTATCACAACATATTACAATAACAAAATAAAAAAATATTTATAATTAAATTTTAAATGAAATGATTATAAAAAAAAATTCAACCATTATTTATACATTTGGATTTTACATGCTAATGTAATTAAGAATAAAGACATTTTTCATGGCATTGTTTGAGCTATTATTTTTATTTTTATTTTTTATTTTATAGAAAGACATTTAAAAAAAAAAAAAAATTTGTGCCATCAAAATTGTTGTCACAACACATTATAATAACAAATTTTTTTTAAAAAAATATTTCAAATTAAATACTAAATAAAATAGTTATAAAAAAAATGCAACCATTATTTATACATTTCGATTTTAAATGCTAATGTAATCATATAAAAATTAAAAAATGAATTATAAAAAATTTTTTTTGAGGTATTGATTTTTAAAAAAAAAAAGATATTTTTAAAATAAAATTGTGCCTTTAACAGTGTTGTAATAACAAAATAAAAAATATTTATAATTAAATATTAAATGAATGATTATAAAAAAAATACAACCACTATTTATACATTTAGAGTTTACATGCTAGTATAATCATATAAAAATTAAAAAATAAATTATAAAGAATTTTTTTTGAGGTATTGATTTTTTTTTCTTTTGAAAAGATATTTAAAAAAAAAATAGTGACTTCAACATTATTGTCACAACACATTATATAAAATGTATTAATATAATTATAGGTGTTATAATTTTTAGATATTATAAAAAAATCAATCACTTATTATTATATATAAAATACTAAAAATAAATACATAGCTTCATATATATATATTTAAATTAAAATTACTAAATATATCACATAAATTTTAAAAAATTTAAAACTTCAAAATCATTGTTAAAAAAAATAATAAAATAAAAAACAAATGCCAGTTGGAGACCACGGTGCACACACAAAATAAAAACAAATGTTATACCTTCCCAAGGTCATGTATCTTCCCCCAACAAGCTGAACAAACAAAATAATAAAAAAAAGAAAACACAGAGGCACTTCGTCTTCGTCTTCAGCACTTCGTCTTCGTCTTCAGCACAAAGCTGAACACAGAACAGAGGCGGCTTGTTGATCAACACAGGTTCATCTCCTCCCTCTTCCCTCTTCTCTCTTCTCTCTTCTCTCTCTATTTCTCACTCATCCATATTTCAGATCTGAAAATTTGTGATGGAATCTCACCTCTGTAAAGACAAAAGAGAAAAGCTCAATCATAATAAAGGTGTGTACTACATCTTCTTCAGCCTTTTCTGTTGTTTTTTTTGAAAATAATCAGTGAAAAAGCCCTGTAACGGGTGTAACGGGCCGTTACGGCCGTTACGCCACCGTTACGACCGCTACGTCGGCCGTAACGGCCGATACACCTGTGAATTTCAATCACACCGCAAAATCGGGGGGTAACGCGTAGTGCCTACGGCCGAAACCGTTACGTAACGGCCGAAACCGTTACGTAACACCGATTTTTTAAACCTTGGTTCTATACAACAGCCAACCTATATAAGTGCTTGTTTGAATGTTCTGGACAGAGACCAGTTGTTGGTTGTTCTAAAGAAATACAAAGATTGCTTTGCATGGTCTTATAATGAACTACCAGGATTGGATAGGTCATTAGTGGAACATAGGCTCCCTATGAAGCCTAATTTCAAGCCATACAAGCAGAAACCGAGAAGGATGAGTCCAGAAGTAATTCAGAAGGTCAAAGAGGAGATTCTTAGACTACTCAAGACAGGCTTTATTAGGACAGCCAGGTATGTTGAATGGCTATCTAATATTGTGCCTGTAGTTAAGAAGAATGGTAAAATGAGGGTATGCATCGATTTCAGAAACTTAAATCTAGCAACTCCCAAAGATGAGTACCCTATGCCTATAGTGGACCTACTGGTAGACAGTTCAGCAGGACACCAAGTTTTGTCAATGATGGATGGGCATTCTGGTTATAACCAAATGTGCATTGCAGAAGAGGATATCCACAAGACAGCATTCAGATGTCTTGGAAATATTGGCACCTTCGAATGGATTAAAATGCCATTTGGCCTGAAGAATGCTGGGGCTACATATCAGAGGGCTATGAACACTATCTTTCATGATCTTATTGGAGGGTATCTAGAGTGTTATATTGATGACATTGTAGTGAAATCCCAGTCCATGAAGGAACATCTGTTTCAGTTAGAAACAGCTTTTGAAAGAATGAGGAAGTTCAAGCTAAAACTCAATCCTCTCAAATGTGCTTTTGGTGTATCATCTGGAAACTTCTTGGGTTATGTAGTGCACAAGAAAGGAATACAGATTGATCAGAACAAAGCCAAAGCCATCATCGAAGCTAGGCCTCCATCAAGTAAGAAAGAATTACAAAGATTCCTTGGGCAGGTTAACTTTCTTAGAAGGTTTATTTCTAACACTGCAGGGAAAACTAAAGCATTTTTTTCCTTGTTAAGGCTGAAGGATGAAGAGGAATTTGTCTGGACAGCAGAGCATCAAACTGCTTTCGAAGGTATCAAAGCCTACTTGGCCAACCCTCCAGTGCTGATGCCACCAAAGGGGAACAAGCCCTTGAAGTTGTACATAGCTGCAGCAGAAGATTCATTGGGAGCTTTCTTGGCCCAGGACAATGAGGAAGGCAAGGAACAAGCTGTTTATTACCTTAGTAGGTTTTTAAATTCTTGTGAATGTAAATACTCAGCTGTTGAAAAGCTGTGCCTTGCTTTGTATTTTGCTACAGTGAAATTAAGATATTATCTTTTACCTACAACTGTCTTGGTGATTGCAACCACAGATTTGGTTAAGTACATGTTATCTAGACCTATGTTGAGGGGAAGAATTGGCAAGTGGATACTAGCCTTATCAGAATTTCATTTAGAATATGTCCCTCAAAGGGCAGTAAAAGGGCAAGTCTTAGCCAATTTTCTGGCAGACCATCCATCTCAAACAGAGAGCCAAGAAGTGATGGAACTTGGCATGGCCAGTGTTGAGCCATGGCAGATGTGGTTCGATGGATCGAAAGCCAATGGCTTAATTGGAATTGGTATTGTGATCAAATCTCCACAAGGAGTAGAGACCACGCATGGTTTCAGAGTAGATGAAGCTACTTGTTCCAATAACCAGGCTGAGTACGAAGCCTTAATAGTGGGGCTAGAGATCCTTATTGGATTGCAAGTACATGCAGTCGACATATTTGGGGACTCTCAATTGGTGGTTAACCAAGTGAAAGGGATTTTCAAGTGTCAAAGCATAAGTATTTTGCCGTACTATGTTGTTGCATTACATCTGCTTTCTCAGTTTCAAGTAGCAAATGTAACCCATGTTCCAAGATTCTTGAACAATAGAGCTAATGATGTGGCTCAGAAAGCTTCGAACTTCAAGAGAAGGGATAATACCCAAAGGGACATAAGCCAAACAACATATCAAAGATTGATACAACCTTTGAATAAAAGGAATGTAGTCTTGGAAGTCAATCATAATGACTTACAAGAACAGGATTGGAGGCATCCAATAATGCAGTACTTGGCTGGTCCATCTTCGAAGGCCAGCAGAAAAGTTAAATTGCAGTCTATGCAATACATAATGTATGGTAATGCTCTGTACAAAAGGGGAGGAGATGGTTTATTGCTAGAATGTTTAGGCCCAAAAGAAGCATTAACAGCCATGGCTGAGGTTCATGAAGGCATCTGTGGTGCTCATCAACCTGGCGTAAAGATGAGATGGTTGCTTCGAAGGCATTCCTACTATTGGCCAACTATCCTTAAAGACTGCATAGAATATGCAAAGGGTTGCCAGGCATGCCAAAAGCATGGCACAATAAGGCATGTGCCCATAACTGACCTACATGCAGTAGTGAAGCCTTGGCCATTCAGAGGATGGGCTATGGATATGATGGGAAAAATACACCCACCCTCTTCGAAACATCATTGTTTCATTCTAGTGGCTACTGATTACTTCACTAAGTGGGTCGAAGCTAAGCCATACAAGGCTGTAGACCAAACAGAGGTTATTGGGTTCATTAAAGATCTGATCCATAGATTTGGCATTCCACAAACCATAACAGTTGATAATGGGACTGTGTTCGATGGGAAAATGGTGAAGTCTTTTGTGGCAGAGTTTGGAATTAGCCTTGTTAATTCTACACCCTATTATGCACAAGCCAATGGTCAGGCTGAATCATCCAATAAGTCCTTGAAAAAAGGAATACAAAAGGTTGTGGAGGATAATCCTAGGGATTGGCATAACCTATTGTTAGATGTGTTATGGGCTTACAGAACCTCCCCAAGGTCAAGCACAGGGGTTACTCCTTATGCCTTAGTATATGGGCATGATGCAGTTTTACCTGTGGAAATTAATGTTAAATCTTTGAGGGTAAGATGCCAAGACCTGTTAGATCCTGAGCAGTATCATCAAAGTATGTGCTTGGAATTAGAAGGCATAGATGAAGCCAGAATTTTGGCATTAAATAGCATTCTTTTCCAAAAGAAGAAAGCAGCCAAGAATTACAATAAGAAAGTCAAGCACATTGGTTTCGATGAAGGTGATTTGGTATGGAAAACAATACTCCCAATAGGAATTAAAAGCCACAAGTTTGGCAAGTGGTCACCTAACTGGGAAGGACCATACCAAATTCATAGAGTTCTGCCTTTTGGAGCATACCATTTAAGAAATCTGAATGGTTATGTACATCCCAAAAAGATTAATGGCAGATATTTGAAGTCTTATTTTCCAACTATTTGGGAAACACAAGGAATAAAATAAGCATTAAATACAAAAGCATAAGACTACTCAAATGATAGACAAAAATTTGTTCTTTTATAAAGAATTAAATACATTGTGCCACAGATTGGCCCAGAAATCATTACAATGTCTTAGTTGTTTTTGTACAATAGACTTTCTACTGCTAAATGCTGGAAACAGTTGAATAGCTGCAGCCATGTCCTCTTTTTGATTAGCCAGCCCTTGGTTGGTGATGTGCAATTTGGTATCAGTTCGAACCAAGGCTTGGTTTACTGCGGCCAGCTCTTCTTCAAGTTGAGCTTTCTTCTCCAGCAGTTGGATTCGAAAGTGGGAGGCAAAAGAGTGTTGTTCTTTCAGAGTTGATACTTTAGTATGCACTTGAGAAACAAAACTCTGATCCCTAGCCAGCTTCTCATCCGCAGTCTTAGCAGCATGACAGATGTTGAGATAGAAATCAATAGTAGCTGCAGCTTGAGATAGATGACTTGAGGTACTCATGCTAGACTGCTCAGCAATGTTGCAGCATTGGAGGAACCCATTCCTGATAACAGGCCTTTGAAGAACCTCGAATGGAATCCTCGAAAAGGAGATCAGCAGTTCCAAACAGAGGTCCAAGTCTATAGAAGGTGCAGAAGGCTTGCTGCTGGAAGATGAGCTCTCAAGAATTTCTAGTAAGGAGTTAGCCAAGACTAATGGCTCAGTTTCAACATTAAATGTTGGAGAGGTAGAAGGTGCATCAAAAAGACTAGCTAATCTTCCTTCGAAGATGTCTACCTCATCCCAAGACATAAAAGGCATAGAGAGTGTGGTGGTGGAAGGCACAGAGGACTGCATGGGGATGGGAGAAAAGGATGGAACATCTTTGGCAGCCTCTATGGTCTTAGCCACCAACGAATCAAGTGAAGAGGGGCTGGAAGTGGACATAGGTGATAAACCATGAATTGGAGAACTACCAGCACCCTCTGTGGGAGAATCAACTGCCAATAGAGACGGAGTAGCAGTTGGACTTTCTGTGAGAGAAGGAGAAAGAGCAAGGATCGAAGAAGCAGACTGAGGCGGGTTAAAAGTCAAAAAAGGAGATATGGTTCTAAACCAAGGAAAAGAGATGGAGGAATGCTGGGGCTCAAAGGAGGCACATCAAATGTAGGCCTTGGAAGTGGGAGTACGATTTGAACAACCCTGATATTCTGCATTTGATCGACCTCAACTGAAATTGAGGGAGGCCTCGCTGGAAAGATGAATGCAGTAGGTGTTGCTGCAAGGAGAAGAAATGTAAAGCAATGTCACAATCCAGCATCAAAAGTTAACAAAGGAAAAACAATGGAAGTGTGAAGGAAATTACTTGTCTCAGAAGTACTAGCACTAATGGGAGAGCTGCGGAGGAAATAATGTTCGGCAGTGTGTTGCCTTCTTGCCATTTCCCTTTGCAATACATCAGCAGCAGCAGCTTCCTCTCTTAAAATTTGTTGCTGCCGTCTCCTCTCAGCCCTCTCGAAGACAACTATTGCCTTGGAATGTTCCTGCTCCACTGCCTTGGCAGCTGCTTCATGAATGGGGTCTTTAACCAAGGTAGTAGTTGAAGCGGTCACTTTCCTCCTCTTTCTTATTGCTTGGGCAATTGTCTCGGAATCAGAATCCTCATCAAAATCAGAAGGAGAGACATCAAAGTCAGAAAGAAAGACAGTAATTTTTCTTCTCTTTTTTTTTTGAATTGGCTTTGTCTGCTCTTCAATTGTCCTCTCAGCCCCTTCAGCTTGAGATTCAGATTCCCCAGAAATAAGCTCCTCTTCTGATTCCTTAGCAGCCGTCTCCTCTTGGACCAAATCAGTTACTCTTTTCCTTCTCATCAAGGGTGGTTCGTGCTCTTGGTCTTCTTCCTTTTCTTCTTCTTCGTGTACCTCAGTTGTTTTCTTTTCAGGCTCAAGCAGTTTCCTCTTCTTTTGCTGTTGACCACCTTTATAGAAGAAGAATTAAAGATAAGACAACCAGTGTTGTATAGAAGACTAAAGAAAAGAAAAAAAACAAAGGTATATACCTCGAGTGACTCTAGTAGGAATTGAAGCAGCAGAAGTGAACTGAGTTGTAGCAGGTACTGCAACTGAAACAGTGGAAGAAGTGACAATCTCAACTCCCTTGGGTTTGGGCACATCCAGCATCTTTAGTGAGTTCTGAAGTGAGATGGCCAAATAGACTTCCATGTTGCTCACCCACCAATCTTGGTATCTCTTCAATACAGTACCTTGAGGAGAGAAAGGGATGAACTCAAAACTAGCCAAGTCGTCCATAAACTTGAAGGTTGCCTCTTCCAGCCTTGACTTCCGAACCTTCAAATCCCTCTTGGTGAGGCTCAGATTAGTGTTGCTACAGAGCGGAATTGGAACTCCTTGTGTGAGGCCAAATTGTCTAGCAAATTGGGCAGGACAATAAGGCTCAGCTATGCATTTATAAGCTCTGGGATTGGTGGTCCCAATGAATAGTTCTCTGGGAAGCAGGAAAGAAGCCCATATCTCCTTGTGAGCAGGCGAGATACAGAGCTTGTCACTTAGGAAATTATTCAACCAAGTCGGGCCAATACTGGTTTCGAAGGGACGGAAATAATGAAGAGGAGGGGCGGTTGGTAGCTGATGAAAGAAAGAGAAATAAAAGGCAAAGGTAGAGGGATAAAGTGAGGCATTGGCTAATCTTATGCCATGGGTAAAAGAATGTAACCCAGCAAATTTGAGGCATTTGGATTGCAAATCGGTAAAGTAAGCGAAAAGCCAAAGCTGAAGGATCCAGAATGGCCCCCCTTGGTTAGCATCTAAGGGTTTTTCACAAAAGAGAGAACAAACTCTATATACATGGCCTAAGATATACGGAGCCAAGGCTACCCGTTTTTGCAAGACAAAGGCTTTGGCGAGAGGGGCAAATTCCGGCATGATTCTTTGAGAAGAAGTGCAGAAGAGAAATTTGCACAGCCAATATAACAAAAAGGAGAAGAATTCCCTATCAGTTACCAAACCCACTTTTTTATTCTCAGCTTTGACAAAATCGCTATAAGATGAGTTAAGAGAAAGGAGGGAGAAAGGGACTGTTAAATCAGGAAAATCTGGTGTAATAGGAGCGCCAATGGGGGATACTCCTAAAAGATGGCAAATGTCAAGGACAGTGGGAGCCATCATCCCACACTTAAACTGAAAGAAATTGAAAATGGGATTCCAAAAACATAAAGCAGCAGGAACTAGAAAAGGGTCTTCTGAGATAGTTACCCTAGATAGTCGAAGAGCATCGAGAAGACAGAGCTCTTGAAGGTCCAGTGTCCTAGCAGGGACAACTCGGTCGTACCATTCTTGCCACTCTGGTCTCATCGTGGGCCAACATCGGTGAGGGCGATTGATTCTCCAGCCCTTCCAGTCAAGACTACCTTCGTAGCGAAGACGTTGATCCTCCAGACGAGGATACAGGGCAGGAAGTTCAGTAAGGACTTCCTTGAATATGGGCCCAAGCACGTACTCTTGCTGCACATGGTGACGAGGGACAAAGATGCGCCCATCGATAGCGCTTTTTTCCCCGGCCTTGTACTTCTCACATTCAGCATCAATAAGCCTTTTCAAGGCCACAGATGAGCTCACACGCTCTATGGATGGGATTCTTGATGAGGAAGAGGCCATTGATGGTACGATTTTCCGGAAAGTATAGAAGGGAGTAGAGAAAAGTGGGAGACAGATGAGGGTTTGTATGTGTAAGTGAGCAGAAGGGTTTCAAAAGCCTTTGTGTCTGGAAATACATCTCATAAGTCGTTAAGTACTAAAACGTACGAATACGAGGGGTTCCTTCCAATATTGATAATTTCTGGAGGGAAGAGCACATTCCGAACGCTGATGCCAGCTTCGAAGCAAGATATTTGGCTTCGAAGCCAAATTTTGGCGCCAAAATTCAAACAACTACGGCTTCGAAGTACGGAAGCCAGCTTCGAAGCATACTACATGCTCAAATATACTGGACTGCTCGAATATTGGTCTACTTCAAGGGGTTTTAGGGCCTGTTTATCAAAGTAATGACCTTCGAAGCAAATCCTCGGATCCTTTTAGGGATGAGGAGCACTGTTCGATACATTGAAACCAATCGTTGGTTTTATTATATATAAAAAAAAAAGAATTGCCTTTTGAACCAAAACAATGTGGATTACTCTTCGAAGCAAAATAGTCAATTTGAAATTGATTGGTTATATTAACCATGACCATATATTGGTTATAGTTAGTTTTGAGGGGTAATGTTGTTAAAGTTCAGAACATTGATTCTAAGTAATAATAGCCAGAATTGTCAACTATACTCCATAAATTGACATGTTGGTTCTTTTAGCGTTTCATTAGACAATTGAGTCCAGATTCGAAGGATGAGATTGTTCAATTCGAAGCTATGAGTTGGCTTTTAAAGACAAAAAGGAACAAAATCAGACAATGTCAAATATTAAAGCCAAAACAATTACATCAAGTAACCCTATCTGGGTACGAATTCGAGCTCATAAAAATAAGGAATAGAATAAATAACAAGGTCATGGAATTTCATCCAACAATGATCAATGAATTTTTGTTCTTTCCTTATTATTTCTTCTATCTCCTCCAATGTTGGCTGCATAAGCTGGTGTGCTCTCACTTCATAATAGAGCTCCTCAGCCTTTATTTCGAAAGCTTCCTCCCTCAATGTTTGTTCCAACTCATTTATAACCAAATCATCCCAATACGCGGACTCTTTATTTTTGAAGTCATCGAACTCTTCGATGAAATTCTCTGCTTCGTATTGGGCATGAACTCGTAGGGATGAAAGTTGATCCAGAGATTGCATAGTGACCAGGGAATTTCGGTGCCAGTAGAGGAGCACTGGAAGTTGGTCCAGGAACAGGTGAAGTTCTGCTTGGGCAATGGGGTTAAGGACATGGCCCCTGGTCAGAATATCACAAGCCCATTGAAAGTTCTTGAGAGGGGTGTCATCCTCAAGAACATTGAAAGGCAAGTGAGAGAAAGCCGCTAGCAGAAGTTGAGCTTGTTTCCGCTCAGCTGGAGAAGGGGATAATGGAGGTTTGTAAGGTGAAAAGACTGTGTCCATTGGAAGGGCAAGCCTTAGTTTCTCTATCCAGGAAAGAGTGGGGGGAGAAGGAGTGGATGCTTCAAATTCAGAAGATGGAGAAGATGAAGAAGAAGGTGTGGATGCCTCTATTATAAGAGATGGCATGGGAGCGGAAGGAACAAAGGCATTAATGTAATCAAGCCAATCAGAAGAACAAATCTTCGCCTTCTTGGCTAAGAATGAAGGGCTGTACCCTTGTGCTTCTTCTGGGCGCTGAGTAGGATGCATTGTCTTTGTAGGCATGGAGGAAATATACCAGGCCGCAAGCAGATTCTCTTCTAAACTACGTTGAAGGTCAATGGGCACGTAAGGGTAGACTACTGAACTTCGAGCGAAGGAAGGAAACTCCAAGGGGTCAGTAAACTCAACAAAATGATGGTTGATGCGCTCCCTTACATCATAAGTCTCAGAGGTCGACCAGTTTGTCCAACCAAAGGCCCCAGACGATGAAGAAGTTATAGCTTCATCCCATGTAGAGGTGTGTAAAGAAGAACTTCCCAAATCCATATTTGTGACTTGTCGAAGCAAAGACTTGAAGGTAGTTTGTTCAAAGTACAAAGGGATGCTAGAGGAAGAACTTCTTGTATCTACAGAGTTGTGAATTGAAGGATTAATGGCAATGTGCTCATAGTCCAAAGATTGATAATTTGCAAAAGCCTCCATGACCTGAATATAGAAGGGCGGGTAAAGGTGGCTAATGAATGCGTGAAGATTCTTTCGAGGGGAAACAACATTACTCAATGGCTCTTCGTATACTTGATCAATAGAGTGAGAAGTTGATTGAGCCATAATCCATTCGAATGCTAAAGGTATTGGGATGTTCAACAAGTTGAGAGTTAATGCTAATGATCACCAAATGGGTGACGGTTATGTTTCCTGAAAGTGGATTCCATGCACATTCCAAAAACGCGGGAGAAGCTTTTTGATCCACTAATATCACCAAGTATTGGGTATATTAGTGCGGGGGGTAATGTTGGCTATATATTTTGTAAAAGCCAGTAACAATTCGACACGTGGCAGAATAAGGGTATTATGGGAAGATGATTCATGTCTTCGATCCTGATCGTACACGTGGCGATGACAATTGGTTCTCACATGATCCGAGTAGCACCAGATCAGTAAAAAGACGAAAGATGATGTGGCTTCAACGGTTACTCCTATTCAAATTCAAATATAAGAGGGAAGCCTAACTGCAAGTGATGGCGTAGTGGAACTACTTCCAAGGCAGCATGATCAGCGATCATGGAGGAGCAGTTCGACGGTTTGAAGTGCAGTTCGAAGGTCATCCTTGACGAGTATAAATAGCAAGGAAGCCCCCAGAAAAACCCCCCAGACTCAGATCATACAAACCAGTCATTTACTTTATATTTTCTTTCCCAGTTTTTACATTTCCTGCACTTTAAATACTTGTTCTTTAAATACCCGCACTGCACTTCGATTCATAGGAGTAGTTTCAAGTAGATTCAAGTAGACTGTTGCTGTAAACCTCTTCGAGGCTGAGTTTGGACTATTGTAAGTGTTCATTTTTAATGAAATACTTCGATTGTTCTTCATATTAATTGTTATTTTTCTTAATTTCTCCTAAGTCAAGCCACCAGTAAAAGTCCTCTTCATTGAGGCTGAAAGAACTAAAACACAATCGTCTGATAAATTGGTTGGCAATTATAATTTCTGTAAGGACTGATTGATGCTTGCTGGCACGCTCGCATTTACAAAAATACCCTTCGAAAAGCCAAAAAGCCAACAGAATTTGGAAAGAGGAAAAATTCATTGTCATTTTTAGGGAAAATTACACTGACCTCCCCTGAGGTTTGGAGAAAATACAACAAACCAAATAGTTTTGGCATAATTACAATGGCCTCCCTTTAAATGGACCAAAACTAATATAGATGGTATGAAAAGGCAAAGATAAACAAGGAAAAATACACATTTCAACGTAAAAAGATGACTATATTTTTTCATCCATATGACTAACGAAATATTAATGAAAATGGGGTTGTGTTGTGTGAATTAAAACCTTAAGGAAACGTATGCCAAAACTGTGGGACTTGCTTTATTTGATCCAAACTTCATGTAATTTAGTCTTGTTTTTATGCATCAAATTCTACTTAGAGGACACCGGCAAACTCCTTCGGTGGGTTAAAATTTGGAAACCGGGAACATTCACTGTTACATTTACATTTGAAGTGTTGTCTCATCTCATCCTTTCTTAAGTGGAAATCCATGTGGGAGTGAATTCAATCCTTGTGGGCAGCACTATATAATAGATTAACGAGCTTGCAGTAGAAGTTTTTTTTTGTCTTTTTAATGTCTTACCCTCATTTGAAATTGGTTATAAACAATGTTCCATGAACTCTTCACTCTTCTATTCCCCAAGTGTACCTATATGGGATATAAGTTCGACCTCAATGTCTAAATAATCTATGAACCATCTTTTTTGTTAGACAATCAAGGAGGCTAATGCTGCCAAGGAGGATGCTAAAGCAGTGGAATCAAAGGAGAAAATTCCGTCAGATTCAACACAATGGGTAAGATTTCCTATGTTATTTTCTATCATATTTTGTATTTTTATTTAAAGAGAACCACTGATGAACAATCTTTTTTTCTATTCTAGTCCAAATTGAAAGACCCTAATGTTGCCAACAAGAATACCAAATCAGGGGAACTAAGTGACAAAAATCCCGCAGCTGCAATAGAACAGGTAACGTCTCCTATCATATTTTTCATTATATATATTTTGGTTCCTCAAGTGCTGCAATTTTTCATTCATATGTTCAACCCATTTCACTTTCCCACCTCTACAGTTGCTTTGTTGCTGGTTTATTTGTACTATATTAACTTCCACTACCCTTCTAAGGTTTCTTATTTTGTATTCATCATGGTTGTTAGAATCATGTGATTCACGATTCAATTCATATGATTTGATACAAGTTTCAACCAAAATGATTTGAATTGTGTTGTTGAAGAGTGAATCATACGATTCAATTTTCGATTCACTACGATTCGCTACAGTTCACTGCGATTCAGTTCTGTTTTTTGGTTTTGTTTGCATAATGCATGAAACGATGACGTTTTAAGGAAAGCAAGATCAGCAGGAATACTTGGTAATCAACTTCCTCTAATTACTTATTGCAGGTTATTCAAACTGAAAAGAAAACAGTTGCAGCTAGCGAAATCATAGAAAACACGGTGACACAAGATGTAACAGAGAACAAAGTCGTGGAGGTACCTGCTGCGGCGGCTGGTGGTGGAGAGAACAAAGTCATGGAGATACCTGCTTCAGAGAATGTTCAGAGAGAGTGGACCTGTGCTGCATGTCAAGTGACAACCATGTGTGAGAAAAACTTTCAGTCTCATCTTCAAGGGAGAAAACACAAGGCGAAGTTTGCAGCAGAGGAAAAAGAAGTCCAGGTAAAGTTTCTTAATGCTGCTCCTAAAATCCATGAGTTTTATCTGTTTATGTTGTGAAATTTCTGTGGGTTGCTACTGTTGGTCTTGCTTGGATTAAGGGGAGAGACCCACTCCTCCATTGGGGTTAGAATTTGGAAAGATGAAAAATTCATTGTCATTTTTAAGGAAAATTACACTGACGTCCCCTGAGGTTTGGAGAAAATACAACAAAGCCCCACAGTTTTGGCATAATTACAATGGCCTCCTTTTGATTAAGACTAAATGGACCAAAACTAATACAAATGGTATGAAAAGACAAAGATAAACAAGGAAAAATACACATTGCAGTGTAAAAGGATGACTACATTTTTTCATCCATATGACTAACGAAATATTAATGAAAATGGGGTTATGTGTTGTGTGAATTAAAACCTTAAGGAAACGTATGCCAAAACTGTGGGACTTGCTTTATTTTATCCAAACCTCATGTAATTTACCCTTGTTTTTATGCATCAAATTCTACGTAGATAGAGGACACAGGCAAACTCCATCGGTGGGTTAAAATTTGGAAACCGGGAACATTCACTGTTACATTTACATTTGAAGTGTTGTCTCATCTCATCCTTTCTTAAGTGGAAATCCATGTGGGAGTGAATATAATCCTTGTGGGCAGCACTATCTAATAGACTAACGAGCTCGCAGTAGATGTTTTTTTTTTTTTTTTTTTTTATCTTTTTAATGTCTTACCCTCATTTGAAATTGGTTATAAACAATGTTCCGTGAACTCTTCACTCTTCTATTCCCCAAGTGTACCTATATGGGATGAGTTCGACCTCAATGTCTAAATTTTCTTTGAACCATCTTTTTTGTTAGACAATCAAAGAGGCTAATGTTGCCAATGAGGATGCTAAAGCAGTGGAATCAAAGGAGAAAATTCCATCAGATTCAACCCAATGGGTAAGATTTCCTTTGTTATTTTCTGTCATATTTTGTATTTTTGTTTAAAGAGAACCACTGATGAACAATCTTTTTTTCTATTCTAGTCCAAATTGAAAGACCCTAATGTTGCCAACAAGAATACCAAAGCAGTGGAACTAAGCGACAAAAATCCCGCAGCTGCAATAGAACAGGTAACGCCTCCTATCATATTTTTCATTATATATATTTTGGTTCCTCAAGTGCTGCAATTTTTCATTCATATGTTCAACCCATTTCACTTTCCCACCTCTACAGTTGCTTTTTTGCTGGTTTATTTGTACTATATTAACTTCCACTACCTTTCTAAGGTTTCTTATTTTGTATTCATCATGGTTGTTAGAATCATGTGATTCATGATTCGATTCATATGATTTGATACAAGTTTCAACCAAAATGATTTGAATTGTGGTGTTGAAGAGTGAAACATACGATTCAATTTTCAATTCACTGCGATTCAGTTCTGTTTTTTGGTTTTGTTTCATAATGCATGAAACGATGACGTTTTAAGGAAAGCTAGATCAGCAGGAATACTTGGTAATCAACCTCTTCTAATTACTTATTGCAGGTTAACTGTGTAGAGCCAAATCTTGTTCAAACTGAAAAGAAAACAGTTGCAGCTAGCGAAATCATAGAAAAGACGGTGACACAAGATTTAAGAGAGAACAAAGTCGTGGAGATACCTGCAGCGGCAGCTGGTGGTGGAGAGTACAAAGTGACGGAGTTACCTGCTTCAGAGAATGTTCAGAGAGAGTGGACCTGTGCTGCATGTCAAGTGACAACCATGTGTGAGAAAAACTTTCAGTCTCATCTTCAAGGGAGAAAACACAAGGCGAAGTTTGCAGCAGAGGAGAAAGAAATCCAGGTAAAGTTTCTTAATGCTGCTCCTAAAATCCATGAGTTTTATCTTTTTCTGTTATGAAATATCAGTGGGTTGCTACCGTTAGTCTTGCTTAGATTGAGGGGAGAGACCCACTCCTCCATTGGGGTTAGAATTTGGAAAGAGGAAAAATTCATTGTCAGTTTCAGGGAAAATTACACTGACCTCCCCTGAGGTTTGGAGAAAATACAAGAAGCACCACAATTTTGGCATAATTACACTGGCCTCCTTTTGATTAAGACTAAATGGACCAAAACGAATACAGATGGTATGAAAAGGCAAAGATAAACAAGAAAAAATACACATTTCAGTGTAAAAAGATGACTACATTTTTTCATCCATATGACAAACGAAATATTAATGAAAATGGGTTTAAGTGTTGTGTGAATTAAAACCTTAAGGAAACGTATACCAAAACTGTGGGACTTGCCTTATTTTATCCAAACCTCATGTAATTTACCCTTGTTTTTATGCATCAAATTCTACTTAGATAGAGGACACCGGCAAACTCCTTCGGTGGGTTAAAATTTGGAAACCGGGAACATTCATTGTTACATTTACATTTGAAGTGTTGTCTCATCTCATCCTTTCTTAAGTGGAAATTCATGTGGGAGTGAATACAATCCTTGTGGGCAGCACTATATAATAGACTAACGAGCTCGCAGTAGAAGTTTTTGTTGTCTTTTTAATGTCTTACCCTCATTTGAAATATGTTATAAACAATGTTCCATGAACTCTTCACTCTTCTATTCCCCAAGTGTACCTATATGGGATATATGTTCGACCTCAATGTCTAAATTATCTATGAACCATCTTTTTTGTTAGACAATCAAAGAGGCTAATGTTGCCAAGGAGGATGCTAATGCGGTGGAATCAAAGGAGAAAATTCCGTCAGATTCAACACAATGGGTAAGATTTCCTATGTTATTTTCTTTCATATTTTGTATTTTTATTTAAAGAGAACCACTGATGAACAATCTTTTTTTTTTTTCTATTCTAGTCCAAATTGAAAGATCCTAATGTTGCCAACAAGAATACCAAAGCAGTGGAACTAAGCGACAAAAATCCCGCAGCTGCAATAGAACAGGTCTCCTATCATATTTTTCATTATATATAATTTGGTTCCTCAAGTGTTGCAATTTTTCATTCATATGTTCAACCCATTTCACTTTCCCACCTCTACAGTTTCTTTTTTGCTGGTTTATTTGTAATATATTAACTTCCACTACCTTTCTAAGGTTTCTTATTTTGTTTTCATCATGGTTGTTAGAATCATGTGATTCACGATTCAATTCATATGATTCGATACAAGTGTCAACCAAAATGATTTGAATTGTGGTGTTGAAGAGTGAATCATACGATTCAATTTTCGATTCACTACGGTTCACGGCGATTCAGTTCTGTTTTTTGGTTTTGTTTGCATAATGCATGAAACGATGACGTTTTAAGGAAAGCTAGATCAGCAGGAATAATTGGTAATCAACCTCCTCTAATTACTTATTGCAGGTTATTCAAACTGAAAAGAAAACAGTTGCAGCTAGCGAAATCATAGAAAAGACGGTGACGCAAGATGTAAGAGAGAACAAAATCGTGGAGGTACCTGCAATGGCAGCTGGTGGTGGAGAGAACAAAGTCACAGAGATACCTGCTTCAGAGAATGTTCAGAGAGAGTGGACCTGTGCTGCATGTCAAGTGACAACCATGTGCGAGAAAAACTTTCAGTCTCATCTTCAAGGGAGAAAACACAAGGCGAAGTTTGCAGCAGAGGAAAAAGAAATCCGGGTAAAGCTTCTTAATGCTGCTCGTAAAATCCATGAGTTTTATCTTTTTCTGTTGTGAAATATCGGTGGGTTGCTACCGTTAGTCTTGCTTGGATTAAGGGGAGAGACCCACTCCTCGATTGGGGTTAGAATTTGGAAAGGGGAAAAATTCATTGTCATTTTTAGGGAAAATTACACTGACCTCCCCTGAGGTTTGGAGAAAATACAAGCAGCCCCACAGTTTTGGCATAATTACACTGGCCTCCTTTTGATTAAGACTAAATGGACCAAAACGAATACAGATGGTATGAAAAGGCAAAGATAAACAAGGAAAAATACACATTTTAGTGTAAAAAGATGACTACATTTTTTCATTCATATGACTCACAAAATTTTAATGAAAATGGGTTTATGTGTTGTGTGAACCTTAAGGAAACGTATACCAAAGCTGTGGGACTTGCTTTATTTTATCCAAACCTCATGTAATTTACCCTTGTTTTTATGCATCAAATTCTGCTTAGATAGAGGACACCGGCAAACTCCTTCGGTGGGTTAAAATTTGGAAACCGGGAACATTCACTGTTACATTTACATTTGAAGTGTTGTCTCATCTCATCCTTTCTTAAGTGGAAATCCATGTGGGAGTGAATACAATCCTTGTGGGCAGCACTATATAATAGACTAACGAGCTCGCAGTAGAAGGTTTTTTTGTCTTTTTAATGTCTTACCCTCATTTGAAATTGGTTATAAACAATGTTCCGTGAACTCTTCACTCTTCTATTCCCCAAGTGTACCTATATGGGATATATGTTCGACCTCAATGTCTAAATTATCTACGAACCATCTTTTTTGTTAGACAATCAAAGAGGCTAATGTTGCCAAGGAGGATGCTAATGCGGTGGAATCAAAGGAGAAAATTCCGTCAGATTCAACACAATGGGTAAGATTTCCTATGTTATTTTCTTTCATATTTTGTGTTTTTATTTAAAGAGAACCACTGATGAACAATCTTTTTTTTTTCTTTCTATTCTAGTCCAAATTGAAAGACCCTAATGTTGCCAACAAGAATACCAGAGCGGGGGAACTAAACGAGAAAAATCCTGTAGCTGCAATAGAACAAGTAACGTCGCCTATCGTATTTTTCATTATATTTTGGTTCCTCAAGTGCTGCAAATTTCCATTCAATTTTTCATTCATATGTTCAACCCATTTACAGTTGCTTTTTGCTGGTTTACTTTGTACTATGTTAACTTCCACTACCTTTCTAAGGTTTCTTACGTTGTATTCATTGTGGTTGTTAGAATCGTGTGATTCGGGATTCGATTCATATGATTCAATGCTAGTTTGAACCAAAATGATTCGAATTGTGTTGTTGAAGAGTGAATCATATGATTCAATTTTCAATTTGCTATTGTTCACTGCAATTCAGTTCTGTTTTTTGGTTTTGTTTGCATAATGCATGAAACGATGTTGTTTTAAGGAAAGCAAGATCAGCAGGAATACTTGGTAATCAACCTCTGCTTATTACTTATTGCAGGTTAACTGTGTCGACCCAAATCTTATTCAAACTGAAAAGAAAACATTTGCAGCTATCGAAATCATAGAAAAGTCGGTGACACAAGGCGTAAGACAGAACAAAGTCATGACGGTACCTGCAGCGGCAGCTGGTGTTGGCGAAAACAAAGTCACGGAGATAGCTGCTCTGGAGAATGTTCAGAGAGAGTGGACCTATGCTGCATGTCAGGTGACAACCATGTGCGAGAAAAACTTTCAGTCTCATCTTGAAGGGAGAAAACACAATGCCGAGTTTGCAGCAGAGGAAAAAGAAATCCAAGTAAAGTTTCTTAATGCTGCTCCTAAAATCCATGAGTTTTGTCTGTTTCTGTTGTGAAATTTCAGTGGGTTGCTACTGTTAGTGATGTAGGATGAGTATGGATTAGTTTTCTACAAGTAGTGAGCCCGGGTTAAGTATACTGGCAGCAGCAACAATAGACTTATAGGGTTGGATTTGGTGGGAGTTTGTGGCTGCAAAAGCTTTTGAAAAAATAAGAGTTTAAGGGTTTGTAAAAGGGTAGGGTTTTGGGAATGAAAACACAAGTGTTTAGGGGCTATTGGGTGGTTGTTCTAAGCACCGTGAACAGTGATGTGAATAGTAACCTTGCTAGATAGAAGAAGGAAGAGAGAGAGAGAGAGAGAGGTGCTTCACCCTCACAAGGGATAGGCCAATCACACAAACACAATCTCAAATTTTCATAATATTAACTCTTTTTTTCAATCATTGAGATTATACATATATTTATGAACTAAAGACTCTCCTAATTCTATAAGAACTATGACTCAAATTTAGAAACTAAAAATACTTAGCAATTAATATTCTAGACTAACTATGACTTCCAATTCTACTTCAATTATAGTAGGAAATTTTAATGACTTATAATTTTACTTCAATATCAAAATAGGAAACCTGGACATTTGACCACTAAGATTATTTTACACATAATAAAACTCATATATAATAACCTATTTAATGACTTGACCCAAAATAAAACGCATGGGCGACCTCTGCAACCCATGTCCTACATACCATTGTACCCTTAATTACTAAAACCTACTCTAATAACATGAAGACTCAAAATAATTGATGCCCTAAATGTGTTTCATGTGAAATTTCATATTTGCTCTTTTTCTTCTTTCGATGATCTTTATCAGTTGGTCTTGCTTAGATTGAGGGGAGAGACCCACTCCTCCATTGGGGTTAGAATTTGGAAAGAGAGAAAATTCGTTGTCATTTTTAGGGTAAATTACACTGACCTCCCTGAGGTTTGGAGAAAATACAATAAGCCCCACAGAATAGTTTTGGCGTAATTACACTGGTCTCCCTTTTATTAAGACTAAATGGACCAAAAAAAACTAATATAAATGAAGTGGAAAGACAAAGATAAACAAGGAAAAATACACATTTCAGTGTAAAAAGATAACATTTTTTCATCCATATGATTAATGAAATATTAATGAAAATGGGGTTAAGTGTTGTGTGAATTAAAACCTTAAGGAAACTCAATGTAATTATACCAAAATTGTGAGACTTGCTGCATTTAATCCAAACCTCGTGTAATTTACCCTTGTTTTTATGCATCAAATTCTACTTACATAGAGGTCACAGGCAAACTCCTTCACTGGGTTAAAATTTGGTAACCGGAAAATCCATGTGGGAGTGATTTTAATTTTTGTGGGCAGCACTGTATAATATACTAATGAGCTCGCACTAGAAAGTCTTTTATCTTTTTAGGCTTTATTTGTTTCAACGTAAAATATTTTACACAAAAAAAAATATTTTTCTTGTAAATTGATTTTACACATAATTTTTTTTTTTTTTTTTTTTTTCCAGGCGTTTGCTTGACACTTGAAACAAAAACATTTTATTGCCTAAAAGGAGAAATTTTGATTTAATAAAGTGTCGTTTATGACTTTTTAGTGAGCTAAGATATTTATTTGAAAAAGGCTAATTGTGTTGAAAAGGTAGTAATTGAGAGTTAACTTTGTAAAAATTGACTTACGGAATTTTTAAAGGTAAGTCATTTTTGGAAAAATGGTGCGAAGATATTTTCCTTAAAAAATATTTTAATTGCTTTTTGTTCAACCAAACAACGAAAAATGAGTAAAATATTTTTGATAAAAACATTTTACGTCAAAACAAATGGAGCCTTAGGCCTTGTTTGGTTTGCTTCTGAGAAACAAATTTTGGAGAAAATTTTCTAAAATTTTATTTAGTTTAGTGATTTTGGAAATTTTTTTTCAAAATCGCTTTCTATTTCCTACACGTCAATCAATCAATTTTTCTCTCTCCTCTCTTCTTCTCAATCACTTTTTCTTTCACACACATCTATTCAACTACAACAAAATATTAAATCATCTCAAACTCACACACTCCAAAACTCTTTCCAAAATATACAACCAAACAAACCGAAAAAATTTCTGAACTCTTTCCCCAAATTTTTTTTTGAAAATTTATCTCCCAAAACCAAACTAAACACATCCTTAGTTTCTTACCCCATTTGAAATTGGTTATAAACAATGTTGTATGAACTCTTCACTCTTCACTCTTCTATTCCCCAAGTGTACCCATATGGGATATAACTTCAACCTCCATGTCCAAATTGGTTATGACTTTAATTATCTAATTTTTAACAAGGAAAATCACAAGAATGATGTGGCAATGCCATTTTTGTAAATAAAAGTTTTTAATGGGTATTTTGTTTTAAAGTTCAAGGTCCACATTGAGCCACATTATTTTGTAAGAAAATTCTATATGAATTTTCTGTTTGTATATCATTACTTCTTTGCCAGTGTCCGAGGAAAAAGCAGCTAACATTTGATAATAAAGAAAATTTTATAGTCTCTATCATTTGTAGGAGGATAGAAATCCTTCTTCCCCCTACCCCAAATCCCATTTAAGTTAAATTAACATTTTAAATAATATCATCTTACGTCAGGATATTATACTATAAACAATGTATTTAAAAGTTTAGGACATAATCAGTGTACTCATATTCATCTTTTGGATACACATCTCAAAAATCTAAGACTAAGGATTAGGAGGTTAGTCATTTGGACTCATACCCGGCCTTGATACTCATACCCCATTTGCGATTTGGCAACAATGTCATAACTATAAGGAAAGCAAGATCAGCGAGCATACATGGTAATCAACTTCTGCTAACTACTTATTGCAGGTTAAGTGTGTAGAAGAGCCAAATCTTGCTCAAACTGAGAAGAAAACGGTTGCAGCTAGGGAAACTAAAGAGCAGGATAAGTGTGTAGAAGATCCAAATCTTGCTCAAACTGAGAGGAAAACAGTTGCATCTATTGAAATTAAAGGAAAGAAAGTGACAGCAGCTGTAAGAGAGAACATAGTCGTGGAGGTACCTGCTGCAACATCTGGTGGCGGGGAGAACAAAGATGTGGAGAGACCTGCTTTGGAGAACGTTCAGAAAGAGTGGACCTGTGCCATATGTCAGGTGACAACCACGTGTGAGGCAAGCTTGATGTCTCATCTTAATGGGAGAAAACACAGGGATACGTGTGCAGGGCTGCAAGCAAGCAAGCAAGCAAACAAAGACAAGGGCTGCTCATCTTCGACAGCCAATCAGGAGCAGCCAAAAAAGCCCAATAACCAGAATAAAAGTAAGAAACAAGAGGACAAGGTGCAAGCGAACCGGACTAGTGAGCAATACAAACAGAAAGAAGTAAACAACACTACTGGTTATGGGGTGAATAATAATTCTCAATTATGGTGCATCATCTGTAATGTAAAGTGCCTTAGTGAGGTTGATGTGGCCTCTCATCTTAAAGGGAAGAGGCACTTGTCCCAGGTTCAAAAGATGTTGGATTCTTTAGGTGGAGGGCATTAATAGGATTATGGAGGTAGTTTAGTATATCATTTCTGCCTGATTTTTTTTTTTTTCGTGTGTGTTTTATGGTTTGGTAGGGATTGTACTGAACTTGTAATGGTCTGGTGAACAGAGCATAGAATTTTTACCAGACTTCCCCAAGACGTAGCATTGTTATATATATTTTTTTCCTTCTCCTAAATTGTTTGATTTGTTTGGCGGTGCTTTCTAATTTCCTTTGTGCATGTTAGGCTTCCATTCTGGCCTTGCATGAAGCTAATGGCCATTTGTTGGTTAGGCCTACCCCATTTTAATGGTGCTTGCTATGTTTACGAGTGTCTTATTCGTCTTATTGGTCCGTGTTTATCTGCGAATCCACAAGGAGTTATCAAACAGTTTGTCAAGCACAAGGAGGACATACCTCTCAATGCAGAAAACTTTCTAGCCATGGCAGAGATGTATGTTAAAGAGAACGGATCTGAAGCTTTGGAGAAACTCACTGACAGAAAGGTATGCCATACTCAGTAAGCCTGTCAACAATAGATAAGATGTCTAATGAGGAGTGTTTGAATAATTGGATAATTTTCATAGAAAGCTAAATATTTGGGAACAGAGTCTACATTTTCATTAGGCTTTGAGTCAGCAAAGTTCACGTTTATAATGTCATATGATAGGATCGTTACGTGCAAATGCTGATAAACATGCATACATAATTGTCAAAAACTCGGATCTTTTCAATTTGGGTACACACGGAATATGCATGACAAACTATATTCTCTCTCTCTCTATATATGCTGTTGATTACCCTTTTGCCTTCACGTTAGTCCAATCATACAATGCCAAATCCACGAGTAGCAACAAATACAGTAGCAAAAGAAAAGGTTGAGACAAAAGAAATTGTTGAGGCAAAAGAAATGGCTGCAGCAATTCAGGTAAAGTTTCTTATGATGCTTCTAAATCCACGAGTTTTATCAGCTTCTGTTGTGAGATTCCAGTGAGTGTTAGTGTTGGTCTTCCTTAGATTGAAAGGACAGACACAATCCTCCATTGGGGTTAGAATTTGGAAAGAGGAAAAATTCATTGTTATTTTAAACAATATACAATATATTTGAATGTTTTAGATATTCATGTACTCGTATTGCGTATCCCAATAACAAAGGATTAAGGGTTTAGGGAAATTTGATGCCTAGACATAACCACACCTGATACTCATACTGAAGTCATGTAACAAACGTTAAACCATGATTGAGTTTATCATTGATAAGTATATCCTCTACGAACCATCTTTTTTGTTAGTCCAAATTCAAAGAGCCTAATGTTGCTGAGGAGGATGCCAAAACAGTGGAACCAAAGGAGAAAATTCCTGCAGCTTCAACACAATGGGTAAGGTGTCCTATGTTATTTTCTATCATATTTATGTTTTTACTTAAAGACAAAACCACCTATGAATCATCTGTTATTTCCCTTTTCAGTCCAAATTCAAAGAGCCTAATGTTGCCAAGGAGAATGCCAGAGCAGGAGAACTAAATGAGAAAAATCCTGCAGCTGCAACAGAACAGGTAATGTCTCCTATCATATTTTTCATTATATTTTGGCTCCTTGAGGGCTGCAATTTTCCATTCATTCACCTCTACAGTTGTTTTTTGCTGGTTTAGTTGTGCTATATTAACTCCCCCTATATTCCTAAGGTTTCTTATGTTGTATTCATAGTTGTCAAATTGAGATACGAATCGTGTATCATTTTTTGTGCATTGTATCTTATCATATTGTCGTTAGATTTTTTAACATCTTTAAAAATAGGTAGAAAAATAAATGTATTTATAGAAAAGTAATAGCTTGAGAGAATAAAACACTACCGATGAATAATTCTTAAAATTGCAAAAGTAAGGTTGCTTGAAACATAAAATGCATTTAAAATGCAGAGTGAAGTTAAAATATGTATAAAATACTATCTTAATTCACCATTTAGCTTTTAATATTTAATTTTCAACTTTATAGTTTTCAAATAGTTTGTCAACAGAGAAAACTTTGAACTTTCATTGGTGTAAGTAGGTATAAATCAACCGCTTATGATACTTAAATATTAAACAAATAGATTTTTTCTTTTAAAAAGTAGAGAAAATAAAAGGAAAGCTACCATTCTCTTCTAAAAAAAAAATAATAATAATTTGTTAATGAAAATTTATAACAACATAATAATTTACTAGAAATTAAGTCCAATTACTTTTTTCAAATTTGCTAAAGAAATTGAAGTATTCATCTATTGTATTATGTCTCGTGTTTTGTAAATTGAATCGTGTATCGTAAGATATATTTTACTTAAAATATGTATTGATGACACGTATTGTTTTCTCTCTAAAAATATAGAATCCTAAGATATGTCTGCTAACTACTTACTGTAGGTTAAATGTGTCGAAGAGCCAAATCTTTCTCAAACTGAGAAGAAAACAGTTGCATCTATTAAAATTGAAGAAAAGACCATGATAGAAGCTGTTGGAGAGAATGAAGTTGTGGAGGTACCTGTTGTTGCAGCTGGTGGTGGAGAGATCAAAGTCCAGGACGGACCCACTTCAGAGAATGTTCAGAAAGAGTGGACGTGTGCTGTTTGTCAGGTGACGACCACGTGTGAAGAAAAATTAAAGTCTCATTTGTATCGGCGGAAACACAAATCCCAGTGTGCAGAGCTGAAAGCAATCAAGCAAGCACAAGGGCTGCTGGTCTTCAACAGCCAATCAGGAGCCCCAAAAGCCCATTTCTGGTGATTGGATAAACCAAAATAAAAGTAAGAAGCAAGAGGACAAGGCACAAGTGAACCGGACTAGTGAGCAATGCAAACAGAAAGAAGTAAAGAACACTACTGGGTATGGGGTGAATAAATCTAAATTATGGTGCGTTAACTGTAATGTTAAGTGCCCTGGTGAGGTTCATATGGTTTCTCACCTTAAAGCACTTGTCCCAGGTTCAACATATAGTAGATTCTTTGGGTGGAGGAGATTAATAGGATCATGGAGGCAGTCTAGTATTTCATCCCAACAAGATTAGCATAGCTGCAGAAGAAATTAAACATTGACATGGCTGTTTCTACTAATGATTTTGTCGTTTTGCAGTTCCGGCTTTTTTTTGGGGTCATATCTATCTCGACCAGATAATGTATACAAATGGGATGTTACGTATTTTGGAACAGCTTTAGGATTTAACTTGGTTTTTATGTGGCCAGTCTTTGATTTAAGGAACTCTAGAAGAGAAGAGTATTATGATGAATACTGAGTGGTCATCCAAGGAAAATTGACCATGTACCAATACTCTAGAAGAAAATTTATTCACCTTTTCTTTGAGGTGCAATAGAACTTAACCTCTGACCCTTTGTTGTGTCCAAACCCGGCCCTTGCAAACTTCCAGGCTGCTTGAGCTTGACCATGTCCCAATACTGTCTCTCTCTCTCTCTCTCTCTCACACACACACACACACACGGTAAAAAAAGGAAAATTGAAGATAAGAACATCAATAATGAAATTCGAGTGGATGATCTCCATATTACTTTTAGAATAAATTATAAATATGCTTCTTGAAATTTGTTTAAAATATCCATTCTTTTTTATAATTTTAGATATTACAAATGTCCCTTGTCAGAAATTTAATAGAATTAATAAATAAATAACTCAACTAATTTTCTATATAATAATAAAATGGAATTAAATTCTACACGGATGTGCCGTGAATACGGCTTTTACGGACAGCCTATCCAATATCGACACGTCATCCATAATAAAGAAGTAATGGGATTTTTTAATACCATAGAGAGAGAGAGAGAGTTAAAGTGGGCTAATAACTTAACTACAGTTAAGTTTTAAATAATATAAAAATCCTAATCAGAGCCCACTTTCAAAAGCTGCGCAAAATCCATTCTTCTTCTCCGATCAAAAATCCGTTCTTCTTCTCCGATCAAAAATCCAGACCTCAACTTCATCTTTTCCGGCAAGAAAAAATCGAGACCATCAAACGTGCATATAATCTGGTGAGTTGTTTGATTATCTCAGTTCTTCTCCTTTTCTATTTTTTGAAACAATTTTCCGAATCGTGATATAAATTAAATTTGTCTGGAACAATTTTGATTGGGTCGCAATGGAGAGTGGGTTTGGGAAGAGCAAAGGATGAACCATCATTCATCATTAACTGAATGTTCATCTCAATATCATTTTGTATATTGGATTACAAAATTACTATCAACCTCTGTTTTAGTTTTTTTGTCTTTCTTTCTTTTATTGTCTTTAGTGTAAATTACACCTGACACCCCTTGGGTGCTTCTTATATTATAATCCTCTGTATTCTCTAAACTATCACCAACATTCCTTAGTTAGAATTTTTTTTGTAACACTTGTAACTGCTAATCAACCGTTTATTGATTGAACAGAAAAGCAAGACAAACAAAAAAATCATGCTTGAAAACTTTGATCAGGTCACAACTAGAGCAAAGGAAATCCAGTGAAAAATACCAGTAATATGGTGTCGAGGACTCGAAGCCAGAGGTCCGATTGAGGATAGTGATATTGGCACTGATGTGGTCGGAATGTGTTTCAGAAAACATTGCTCGTGGGATTGGGATTTCGCCCATGGTGGCCAAGCAAGGATTGAGGATTTGCAGTTGAAATCTGATCTTGACCCTCCGAAGTAGTTTATTTTTATTTGTTGATTAAAAAAATTAATTGTTTGATCCCATTTGTAGCTTGTAAAAGTTTTAGTTATTAGCATTTTCTTTCTCTAAAACACCTATTCAGGTGCTGATCAAAAAAAAAAATTGCTGATAAAAAAAAAAACACCTATTCAGGCGGATTTTTGGTCTATTTTTTACTCAATGATCTAGTTCTCTTAGAGTTCAATTTTGTGATTGGTGTTTCTTGACTTCTTTTTGTTAAGATTTTTTCTTTATTTTGTTTTCATTTTGTTTTTATTTTTTTTTCCCTATCTGTTTTTTGGCTACGATGCTATTTTTTAGTTTTCTTTTTGTTGATGTTTGTCTCATTATCATTTTGTATATAACATTTCATCAATAAAATTTTTATTTTTGTGAATCAGAAAAATATAAGTACTATTTTTTTTGCATTAAAGAAAAATCAAATTTTAGTGCTGCTTGTTAAATCTTATTGTGAGCATTGACACCAAAGGCACACTCAAGGTATTGCGATAATCCAGTTGAAACTTTGATTATATATATTTGGTGAAGTTACTGTTTCATCAGAGCTTGCAACAAAAGTGATGTAAGTTGGGGGCGGGAATTTTTAGATGTATTGAGAGTTTTTTAAGAGCAAGTTCTAAATGGGGGATGGAATTTTTGTCCAAAAAATAGATGGAACTCCTCCTGTGTACCTGCTTTTTTGTTCCAGGTACTAGACGAAATGCATGTGAATCTTTTTGAGTCTAGTAACTTTCTCTCTATCTTCATAAATAAATTCTAATAAAATCACTCATCGATCATGTATACTCCAAGTAATGCATATCATAATAACTAAATTCAATCACAAAAATTACCAATATCATAGTTAATTGAACTCAAAAAAAAAACTCAAAGTGGCACTAGCTATTAATAGTTATTACACTCAAATAATATCAAACATCTACCAGTTGGTTATCATTACTCAACACCAATTGTGTCAAAGTGGTAATTTTTATCATGTTCTTCAGCAATCCAAAATCAATCCTGACATGTATGTTGTTTCGATGGTTTCACTTGTATATGTTTTTTCCGGCCTCCATCATTAGATCCTGTAATAAGAATAATCATTAAAGAAATTAGAAAATTGATGAAATTGTAAATCAATTAAATTTGAAATTTTAAAGTTTTATTACTAAATTACAAAATTAATACCATGAATGTAGAAGGCTTAGGATCTTGAGACACAGTAAATTGAGGACATGGAAGATCCAAAGTTATTGGCATGAAGTCCTTCATGTGAGAAAATTCAAGAAACAAAAAATTCATTTATGAGAAACAACTAATCATCTATGAGAAGAAACAAAAATTCATAGAACTTTTAAATTACCTGATGAAATATTTGGCTGGTAGGCGACAAACTTACATTGGCATTATCTCTGAAAGAGGAAAAAAAAACTATAACTTAAAATTACATAAAATTTAACTTAGTAAGTAAGTAAGTAAGTAAGAAGAAGAAGAAGAAGAAGAAGAAGAAGAATAAGGCAATCATATAAATCACCTTGGTTGGTTTTGCTGATGACAACTAGTCCTGATATGCCCTGTTTGCTTGCAAATGCTACATTTTCTCTTTTTGCCCACATTATTCTCTTTAGGATGTTTTTGTCTAAGTGATTTGGGTCGCCCCTTTGAAGCAACAGGTAGGGGATCTTGCAAAGTGAATTCTAAATTGGACAAGACTTGCTTACCACCTTCAAGTAATATTTCATTTCCTGAATTATCATCATTTTCAATTTCATTACTATCATCATCCATAGCTAAAAGTTCACAATGTGTCTTTTGCAAAGCAAGTGCAAGATAATCATGTTTCTTTTGTGATTTCTGCCCTTCTTCAACAACTTTCAAAAACTCTATCATC
The DNA here is from genome assembly GCA_036172215.1 of Camellia granthamiana. Classification (NCBI taxonomy): domain Eukaryota; kingdom Viridiplantae; phylum Streptophyta; class Magnoliopsida; order Ericales; family Theaceae; genus Camellia; species Camellia granthamiana. Next base: position 127,054,125 of record CM069908.1, on the reverse strand, counting down.
AAACTATTTCTCATCATAGTATGAGAAATTTGTTTGCCTTCTTGTACTACATCCTTCAAATTTTCATGTGCAGCATGATCCTTCACATTTATTGTCCATCTTCGAAGAACATATTGTTTAGGGAGGTAATCAACAAGAGATTTTTTAACAAAGACAGTAAGAATGTGTCTGCAAAGAATTCCAACAAATTCAAACATATGACATGAACAAGTAGCTTTCTTTTCAACACCATCAAATTCTACTTCATAGATTTGCTTTTCTTTCCCATTTGCCATTACCTTATATGTTTTCTTTGTTCCTTCCTCAAGATATTTAGATGCTTTGTACTTTTGACTTGAAAATAGTTCCTCTTGAAACAACAAAAATATTTTCCTTGTGTACACTTCTCCCGCCTCTGCCTCCATTTTGTAACATGTCTTTAAAATTGCTTTGGTTGTTCTTGTTTTAACATCTTTTTCTTTCTCCTTCTTGTGTCTTCTATCCAATGCTTTCTCATATTGATGGACAAAGTCACTAACCAATGTACTAGAATGGACAAAATCCTTGAAAAATTTGTTCATGCTCTCGCTTCTTTGTGTTGTTGACATCCCGGCACAAAATGCTGTCCTCAAATAAGCTGGTACCCATTTTTCACGCCGCATGTACAAGTCTTTCAACCATTCATTTTCCCTTAACTCATATTTGCAAACCAATTCATCCCATTCATTTTCAAACTCTTCTATTGTGACCGTGTCATGAATGCAATGGTGAAATTCTCCTTGAAATGAGGAATACTTGTTATAAACATGAGCCAAATGTTCAGGAACTTTTTGTAAGATATGCCACATGCACAAATGGTGAATACTATTAGGCAATACATATGAAATTGCCTTAGCCATGGCTTTGTCATCATCAGTAATAATAACAGCAGGATTATGCCCACCCATTGTTTCAAGCCAAGTTTTTAACAACCATATGTAAGACTCTGTCGTCTCATTCACAAGTAAAGCACATCCAAACATAATTGATTGGTAGTGATGGTTAACACCTGTAAAAGGAACAAAGGGCATACCATAGCGATTAGTTAAGTACGTAGCATCAAATGTGACTACATCCCCGAAGTGTTGGTAAGCCAACCTTGACCTTGCATCGGCCCAAAAACAATTTCCCATGCAATGATTTTCATCCACTTCAACTGCGTAGATAAAGTCTGGGTTCTCTGATTGACTCTTTATAAAGTAATTGTACATTCTTTGTGCATCTCCATCTTTTAGAAGTTTTCTTCTTTTACTTCCCAAATAATTTTGAATATCCATTGTAACACAACCACCGTTACAATCACCACTAGATTCTTGACTCAACACTGATGCTATCTTTCTAGTGGGTACACCGGCTTCATTAAGCATATCAATGAGATTTTTTTGAGCAAGAGTCATTTTTCTATGTCCTCGAAGTAGAAGTGTACTTTTTGGAGAGCACAAATCATGATTATGTTCAGTTACAAATTTACTTACAACCCATTTCCCTTCGTCTTTTCTCAAACGCATCATTGCTTTACATCCAATCATGGTCATAGGACGAGTTGTGACATTCTTATTTTTCTTTTGGTAACTTGGTCGACGGCATCCTTCTCTCGTACAAGAAAATTCTACTCCAATCAATGACTTATCTTTACTAGATAGTCGAGTGTGATTTTTTCGAATGTCAAAACCTTTTCTCCTTGCATATGCATTGTAACAAGTCATGGCATCTTCTAGTTCATCAAAAATCATGCCTTCACATGGCTCTAAAGGATTGTTACACAAAGAAGACTTGATAGGTTGGTGTTTTTGATTTTCTGACAAATTTGCATTGTTCAAATCACCCCCTAATTCTGAATCCACAAAATATTCTTCTTCTAAACAGTTATCAGAAAATACGATATCAATCCCTTCACTTGATGTGCTTGTCATATCAAATCTATAATACAAAATTAACATTATTCAAATTTATGTACTAGTTAAAAAATAATATAAAAGAAAGTAACAAATAAAATAGAATCTTTATAAAATTTTTGAACCTCATGTTGTATGTTATCTTGGTTTGGTAGTGTAAGGTTTACTAGAATCAAAATTCAATCAAAAATGGTTGCCAAAAATGTGTTTTTTTGTAGTGGAATGTCTATTCTCACATTTAATTCAATTAAAAATAATGAACATACATCACAAATGAAATCATCATTCACCAACAAATGAAATCATCATTCACCATTAACTGAGTGGGTTTGATTTGTGTTTCTATTATACTTATACTGATTCAAAATTAAAAATCTATGGTATAACCTAGATCACATTCAAAAAAATAAATTTGATCAACCTCTTTTATTTTTGATTCCTAATAAATAAATAAAAATTATTTTATTTTTAATTTTTAAACAACAACACTACAAACCCACACTTATTAATCCAGAATTTACTCAGAAAAATAAATCAATGGTTTAAATTCATTTTACCCATAGATCCTGTAATTCATCAATTTAATCTTTATTACACAAATCCATTTAAGGTAAATTATGGGTTCCTAAGGATGAGTTCATAGGCCAATCTTTAATCCAAAGACAATAAAAGAAAGAAAAACAAAAAAACTAAAACAGAGGGTGATAGTAGTTTTGTAATCCAATATACAAAATGATATTGAGATGAACATTCAGTTAATGGTGAATGATGGTTCATCCTTTGCTCTTCCCAAACTCACTCTCCATTGCGACCCGATCAAAATTGTTCCAGACAAATTTAATTTATATCACGATTCGGAAAATTGTTTCAAAAAATAGAAAAGGAGAAGAACTGAGATAATCAAACAACTCACCAGATTATATGCACGTTTGATGGTCTCGATTTTTTCTTGCCGGAAAAGATGAAGTTGAGGTCTGGATTTTTGATCGGAGAAGAAGAACGGATTTTTGATCGGAGAAGAAGAATGGATTTTGCGCAGCTTTTGAAAGTGGGCTCTGATTAGGATTTTTATATTATTTAAAACTTAACTGTAGTTAAGTTATTAGCCCACTTTAACTCTCTCTCTCTCTATGGTATTAAAAAATCCCATTACTTCTTTATTATGGATGACGTGTCGATATTGGATAGGCTGTCCGTAAAAGCCGTATTCACGGCACATCCGTGTAGAATTTAATTCCTAATAAAATTACTTGAATTGTTAATTGAAATATATTTTTAATATTATTAGAATTAGTTAATTAATTTAATGATTTATTAATAAAAATAAATTATTTATTATGGGATTAAAAACTTTTAGAGGAAGATATGTTACTGTAGAAATTGAGATTAAAGGAGTTGGATTAGGAACATTGATGCCGACCTGAGCCATATCTGGTTACTGTTAGGTTTATACACAAGTCCAATCATAAATGACATTTTTCTTCAATAAAACCAAAAAATAAAAAATAAAAAAAAAATCTACAAACACAGAAGTTGATACAAACTTCTTATATGAGATGGGTTGTACTTTTTGTGCGTCCTATACTCATGTGAGAATGTTATGTCTAATTTTGTAATTAATTTATGTGAAAAGCAGAAGAACCAAAAATAAAAAATAAAAAATAGACAAACACGTCTAGTTGCTTGCAATTACTTATTTTTGTCAATATCTTCCAAACTTATAGATAATTAGGCCAAAAGCAGAGCAAATATATCAAAGTAAAATGTTGTGGTGTGCACTCTTTTAGGGGTGCATACCGTATACACTATCATAAAATGTATAATTTTATCATAAATTTTTTTGAGCAAATAATAAAGAAGGAGATGGATTCAAGTGATTTGGCTTAGAAAATTACAACCCTTTCTAACTATACAAAATTAGTGGCACAAATAAAAAATTTAATAAATAGCTCAAGCAAAATTAATACTCCGAAGGCAAGAAAGGGGGCTTTTAACAAAATCAATATTTGAAGGCACAAATAGCAGGTCATTTTCAAAGAAAATGAAAATGCTAGGGGTTTTTAAATGATTTTCTAAAAAAAAAATTGACTTAAAAAGGTTTTATTTTGTTTATCTATTTTGAATGTGCCTAAAATAACCTTACAATGAATGCACATAACTATTTATTTTTCTAATTGGTTCTCTAACGAGAGCCTACTACTTTAAAAGAAGGGATATTTACCAATAAATCCCATCCCACAAACAGTTACACCATTTAGTCCCAACATTGTGTCTGTTGCTCTGATTAGTCCTATCAGTGAGGGAATATAGTCTTGTTGATCCTTTTTTGCTTCTTTACTAATATGTATTGGTCATTTATACCCTTTTTTCACGTGAGTTTTTTTTTTTTTTCTTTTTGATGGGTTTTGTTCTATATATGGAAGTACAATATATTCCTTTTCACGTGGGTTTTCTTCTATATACAATATATTCCTTTTCAAGTTGGTGGTGTGTGTGTAGGAGCGTTGAGTTTGTGGGTGTGTGGTCTGCCGAGAGAGAGAAGAGAGAGAGAGAGAGAGAGAGCTTGGTGTGTGGATGAAACTCTGTCTATGGATGTGGAAAATGGAGATGTGCTGGGTCTGTGTGCATGGGACTGCCGTGAGTGTGTGTAGAGTGTTGCTGCCGTGAGTGTGTGTGCATGGCCGTGACGGGGTGTTGTGGCTACTGGGTGTGTGTGGTGTGTATGCCGTGAGTGGTGTGGTGAGAGTGTGTATGTGCATGGTGTGTGTGAGAAGTGATGGGTGAGGCATGGGTGTGTGGTCTGCCGAGAGTGCATGGCTGCTGGGTGTATCAGTGGGTGAGGATGGCAGTGTGCAGGTGTATGATATCGCAGGTGTGTTTTCCTCTCCCTAACCCGTGTGTGTGTGTGTGGTCGGGTGTCTCCGAGAGAGACCCAGTTAGAGAGAGGTGAGAGAGCCGTGTGTGTGTGCATGCCGTGAGTGAGCATGGGTGGTGCGGCATGGGTGGTGTGTGGGAGTGATGGATGTGTGGGTGCCGTGAGTGAGAGAGAGGTGCTGGGTGTGTGAGTTGTGTGGTCGGGTGTCTCCGAGAGAGACCCAGTTAGAGAGAGGTGAGAGAGCCGTGTGTTGGGTTATGTAAATGGGTGTATGATGTGTTGTGTATGGGATGGCAGTGGTGGTGTGGTGAGGGTGTGTGTTGTGCATGTGTTTGGTGAAGCTTGGTCTTTCCACAGAAAATCAAGAAGTGCTCATCATTCTCCGAGCCCCCCCCAACCCCGAGAGAGGGAGAGAGAGGTGCCGAGAGGGAGAGGTTGAGAGTCTGTGTGTAGGTGTGCATGGGTGCCTCTTAATGGTATCTTCTCCCTCTCCCTAAGCCCGTGTGTGCATCTGTGTGTATGAGTGATCAGTCCCCCCTGTGCATCGTGTGGGTGTGTGTGTCATGCATGGGTCTCGTGTGTGCCTGTATGCTGTGTATTGATGGTGAGAATGGTAGGGAAAGAGTGTGTGAATGTTGTGCTGTGTGTTTGTGTTTGTTGAGTGTGTGTTCTTAGAGAGAGAGAGAAGCCTAGGAATCTAGAGAGAGAAGAGAGCTGCTTTTGGTCTGTGTGTGTATGGTCTCCCTCTCCAAGCCGAGAGAGAGAGAGAGATCACAATTGGCTGTGTGTATGCATGTCTATCTGGGTGTCTGCTGGGTCTCTCTTCCAAATGTGTGGCACGTGCTTCAGCCTCCCAAACGTAAGAAAGTAATAAAGGCATTGGTGTACTTTTCAGTTTTGTGGCACCTATCAAACACAATTAACGTGCCACGTGTAAATTTAATTGGAAATTCTTCACACATTAAACATTAAATACTAAATGGTATTTATGTCATTTGACAATACAAAGGACTAAATAGATCATAAGAATATATATTAGGATCAAATGGAGTACAATCTCAACATTTAGGATTTATTGGTAACTTTCCCTTAAAAGAAAGGGGAATTATATAGTGGGAATATGAAAAAAAAAATTACAAAAACATGTGAGATGCAAATAATTCTGTAATGGAGTGCAAGTAAAATGTTGTAGGGGTGCTTGTACCCCTTCATGTTTGTATAAAAAAAAAAAAATTCTATCCCACTAAGATGTAATTCCTTAATACTGTATTTGGTTGAGAGATTTGGGAAGTGGTTTGGAAAAGGAAAGAGAAAATGTGTGTGAAATTAGGTAAAATGTAGGTATATTTTATTCACATTTCATCTTCTTTTTTCATTTCCCTTTTCAAATCATTCCTCAAATCCTTTAACCAAACACGACGTAAAATAACTAATTAGAAAAAGGAGTTGTCTTTACTTAAATTTAAAAATGGATGAATAAATTTATTTTTATTAGGTTTAGGTCGACAACAATATTACTAAAAGAGTAGCATTATATAAATATAATTTTTATATAAATTTTTCATATCGAGAAACAAAGTCAGCCTAACTTTCCATGATACATAAGATAAACTTTGAATGGAAACCCATTTTATATTTAAATAATATTATATTATAACTCTTTAACGTAAAATTCATTTCTTTTTCATTCTTCTAATTAAAATTCATTTTGTTTTTTCATTTGGGTCATTAGAAAAGAAAATTTAGTTTTTTTACCAAATCTTTGAAAATGGAGATTTTTTTTTTAAGCCTCAACTATTGAGGGTCTTTGGACAATGGCATCTTTTATTTTTCTTCACCATTCTATGCATTTTGCATTTTGAATTAGGCTTTGGACATTTAACAAATAACTTAAAAATTAGAGGTCTATGTGCATTTGATTTGGGTTTTCTCATCAAAGCACAACTTAAACAAAAAATTTCAAGTACAACATGACATGGGAAGAAATGCAAAGCTCTCTCATGAAATGGAAAGGGACACACTTTTGTTATATTTGGACCACTTTTTTTTAGACTTTTTAGATGTATATTTTGTATTTATAGAATAATTATTTGGCACTAATAATGATACTGAAAAATTTATCAAACTGATAAATGATTGAAACATTTTAACTTCTGTTTGTGAATTTTGATTTATTTTTAGTTTATTTGTGATAATTTGTATTGAAATATAATGCAAGAAATATAAGTAGTTAAATTATATCTTTTAAAAATATTTTTACAATGATAAATAAGAATGATTCATAACAACTTTTATATTTTATGTTTTGGGAGTTGCTATTCTATGGGCCAACAAAAAATCACATGTGATAGCCCGAGCCTTGTGAAGTCCAACTTTATCGATACTCTTATATATCACCACTTTCTGGGGGATTCTATTTATACCTAAAAAATTAATTAGTACACTAAATTTTTCAGTACTCCTTATTAAATTATTTAAATATATAATTTATTCTCAATACATCATATGTTTTTCTACAAATTACACTTAAATATTATAATATTTTAATTTTATAGTACATCCAAAGTCACCATGTTCGAACTTACAAAGCCGAACATAGTCAGCTTGTTCAGCCGTCCAACGCCAAACAAGATTGTTTTGTTCGGACTTCCAGATATGAACAAAGTGAATTTGTTTGGATCTAAAAATCTGAACGGTATTGACGTAAAACAAGTTGAATACTTATTTTTACATAAAAAAAACACAGAAATTAATAATTATATTTTGATATTTATGTAAATACTTATCTTCTCTTTGATACGTTACTTCAAAAAAGAGTTTGATTATTATTCTCATTCATTGTTTGATTTTATTCAAACTTTCTTCTATTTGCAAATAATAATACAATAAGAGATAATGATGTTAATTATAACAGAGCTGATTGGGAGTTTTAAAAAACAGAGCACTAATAGCTCTAATGAGCTGGAAATGGGCTAAAAAAAAAAAAAAAAAAAAAAAAAAAAAACAACAACAACAACAACAGAGACATCCATCATATCATGGGGGGAGCCAGCTCATTAGTGCTCCCATAGTGCTCCCTTTTTAGTACTGTAGACACCCCATTTTTGACCGACCTTAAGACTCAGACGTCGCCGATTAAGCGCTCGGTGATGATGCATATTGTGCTCGTTCTGAGGTTACGGAGTCTCGGCTAAGAGCCTTGCCTCCGGACTTCGGGACTCTTTTGTGCTTTGCCTCGGTTTGCGAACCAAATTCTGTTTTCTCTTCTCGAAGGAAGGGAGAGGTCTCGTAGACCATCTCTCAGTGGCCGTAGGCTACTTTTTGTGGTCTTAGACCACTGTTCCCGTTTGGAGACCAGTTTCCGATTTTCGGAGATGTCGGCCGTGCGCCTCGGTTCGGGACCGCTTAACTTTCTCCGTTTGCTCCGGTTTTTGGCACACACCTTGTTTCCTCTCCCTAGAGGGACATTGTGGCCCGGGAGACCACCTTTGTGGTCGCACGCCAACCTTTGATGCTTAACGGCCTATTTTCGGGGCACCCGGCTACGCGTTTCGGCCACCGAACTCTCATTTTGCATCCGTCTTGGTTCATTTTTCGCAGGGACCCTGTTTTCATTGTTTGAAAGGTGGTACGGGGGTGGGAGACGAGCAATTCTCTTGGAGACCATCTTTTTCTCCGCCGGTCATTTTTTTTGTCAAGTAGCTGGTCTTCCTCACTTTTGAGCCACATTTTCTGGTCTCCCATACAACCGCTGAGTTGCATTCACCTGGGAGACCACCAATATGGGTAGCCCGACCACCTTTTCAGCTTGAACCTTTTGACCCTTGGTCGGCCGACCAGGGCAAGTGGTCGGCCGACCACTTGAACTGGTTGGCCAGCCTTCTGTTTTTTTGTGTCTTTGAGTGCTATCCAGCTGTGCTAGCTGGGAGGCATTTGCCCCATCCTCCGAGGATTGACCCTCTTGTTTTGGCTTCTTAAAGAAGCTTGGTCCCTTTTGCTTAGCTTCTAAGAGAAGCTTGACCTTTTGTTGGGCTTTTTGAGGAAGCTTGACCCCTTTGGTTTAGCTTCCTCAAGAAGCTTGACCCTTTTGGTTTAGCTTCCTTTAGAAGCTTGGCCTCTCTACTCCAAGCTCCTTAGAGAAGCTATGGACCTCCTCTTCTATAAGTGGGAGCCTCTCCCTCATGAGCCAAGGTTGAGATTTTTGGCTAAGGCATACATGCACTCTCCCTTTGTATCTCTCCCATTAGGCTTTGAAAGTGTAAGGTTCTTGGCCCCATTGCACTACACCTCCTAACCTAACCTCTCCATCATCCATCTAAGCATCTTGGAGCTTATTTTCAGAGGTTGAGGAGCCACTTTCTTGGTCCAGAAGCTGCTGTCCTTCTTGGCTACAAAGGTAACTCTCTTATTCCTCTTTTAAGCATTATTTTGCTTCACATCTTAGCTCCATTTGCAAGCATATTTGGGTATTTTCATAAACTGAAAAAATTCTTATTTGGAGCTCCTCTTGAAGTTTGTTAAAGGCCATTTTTCTGTCGGGGGTCATCTACCCCCTTGCATGCTTGTTTTCTCTTTGTTTTGAGCCATGCATTAGGGCTTTTGTGTTGAGCTTTGTTGGCCCTTTTGACCACTGAAATCGAGTGGATTTTTAGTAGTTATTATGTGTTTTTGAAAATCAAAATCAGAGAGGGGTGACCCTCTCACCCCTTGTTTTGTTTACTAGCTTTCTTGGCCTTTCAAAGGAGCCCCTATTTGCATATTTTCAAGCCATGTTTCAGGCCACTTTTTGTGAGTTTTGTGACCTGCATAGGCTCTGTCTAGAGCCCTTTTTGCCATGTTGAATGTCTATTGTGCATGTGTAGAGTAATCCTCTTCAAGGCCTTTCAAAGGGGCCTTTACTTGCATGCTTCTTAGGCTCATTTCAGACCCTTTTCAGTGAGTTTTAGGGCCATCATAACCTCTGTTCCGAGGTGGTTTTGCCATTTTGTATGTCCATCATGCATGTGTTGAATAACCCTCTTATTGGCCTTTCAAAGGAACATATCATTCTTGCATGCATTGGCCATGTTTCCATGGGTTTTTGGGCATTATTTGGCATGGCATACTTCTATTTTTGGCTGGTTTGGTGAGCTCTCATGTGCTTCATATAGTTGTAGTGCAAATCATGGTTCACTAGCATGTATTGCATGATCTTTTGGCCCTAATTCTAGCACTTTTTGGGCATGCCTTAGACTGATTTTGTACATATTTTGGACTGCCTTAGCTTTGTTTTTGGGTCTCATGGTCGAATGATGCTTGTTTTGCATGCTTGTAGTTCAATGTCCATGCTTAGTTTTGAGTTTCGAGGTCTATTACATGCATATACTGAGATGTTTCCATGTTTTAGGACCATTGTGCATCATATTTTAGAGCTTACATGTATGCCATATTACCATGTTTTCCACTCTTTAAATGCGTTTGAGAGTCGTGCTAGTTTGCCTCGTTTTTGGACCATTGCATGAGCTTCATTTCTATGCATGTTGAGCCATCTTTTTAGGCCATTTTCCCACTGTCTTGGACCTGTCTAGGGTCTGTTTGGGGCTGGTTTTTCCATTTGTGCGTCACTTTGTGTACCTCTAGTGTAATCCGCTTCACTAGTTTCGGTAATTGTGCCATCTAGCATGCATTGTGTGAAGTGTTTGCATGATTCGGGACCATTGTGCATCATGTTTCAGAGCTGGAGAATGTGTGTTTCCATGCCATATTTCATCATTTTCCATGCTTAGTTAGAGTTGCATGTTGTGCCTTAGGATCGGTCCTTTGTATTCGTGCATGTTTGCATGTATTTCGGTTGTCTCATTTTCATGTATGGCCACTAATTTGAGTGGGGCTGAGGTCCACTCACTTTAGTTTAAGTCCATATTGTATTGCGTATGCCATATAGTTCGTGTGCATTGAGTATGCCATTCTCAGTTCATAGCATTGCGTATGCTAGTTGTATGTTTGCATATCATCCCTCGCATGCTAGCATGATTAGGTTGCATTGCATTTAGGGTTGCATATTAGTCACATTGTGTATGCCATCTCATTGCATTGTGTTTGGAGTAGGGTTAGTCCAAACACGGGAAACGAGGGATGTTTCGTACTCCAAGTGATGAAACGTGTCTCAATTCCCAGTCGCCGACACTCCGGATTACCCATGATGGAGTTTAGGCCTTGTTATGCTTATATGTGCATTCATTTCACATTGAGTCGTGCAATTCGACTCCTCGGCCATCATGCATCGAGATGCGTGATTGGTGGCAAGAGGATCGAGGTCTACACTCCCTAGAGCTTGTGCAATGACGAGGAGAGTGGTCATGCACACATGTGTTGAAAATACTTTACCATGCCCCTTTCTTGCTCTCTGTTGCAGCAAATCGGAATGCAGCAGCAAAAACTAGTCAGCAGCCTTCGGAAGTTTTGTACAGTGTTCTAGGACCAATTGCAAAACAGAGGCAAATTGGGGCATCGCAAGGAATTTCCCGACAAAGCGACCTGAGCACGCATGCATCTTTCATCATTCGGAACAAGAGCTGAGGCAGTCCATTTTATAGCTTGCATGCTAGTTTATTCGCTTTCCTAGTTAATTTGTTAATTAATTAGGGTTTTGTAATATTTAATTAGCTAGAGTAGTTAATTATTTATTCGGACTATATTATTTATTCGGACCCTCCGAGCGAGGGCAATTGTGTAATAAGTGTGCGTGTGTGTGATGTATGTCTTCCAACCCCACGTCTTTCTCCCTTTTATTTACCAGCTTATGATAGTTAGTTTATGGCATGTTTCAATTAGCATACTTATGCTCGCATGTTTGCATCCATTCATCTGTCTTGCATGCACCGGGCTCGGCGCATCATACTAACTGCATTGTATTTCAACTTCAAGTTGAATACGTGTTAGCTGTAGCATCATCATATGCTATCTTAGAATAGCCGAGCCTATCTTAGTTGCATTTTTGCATGTGTTGCATTAGGCATTTCAGCATAGTTAGGATTCATGCATGATTTCTAATTAGCTTCTTTCTTTGGCTTGGAGTACTCGGTAAGTATTTATGCTTTAGCATTCTTGCATGTATGTGAGTGACTGCTATGATAGTATGCTTGCCATGAGGCTATTTGCTTATGTGATATAACTGCCTGAATGCCTGTGGGTGAAGGTTAGATTGCTTGAATTGGAATAATTCATTGATTACGAGTTTTAAGCCCACTTGAGAGTGGCAAATCATCATATTTTCTAAGCCCACTTGAGGGTGGCAAAATCCGCATTTTAGCCTACTTGCGAGCAGCAAACCGTTTTAAAAAATAAATAATGTTTTGTTCCAACTCAGGCGATCCAGTCTATACTTGTATACTGTGCGCATCACATAGAAATTTTAGGCTAATAACCGGGATAAGAGCACATAATGTTTTCAAAACTCGATATCATGGTTAATAGAGACCGATCTTTGATCGTGCGAGTGGGGGTGCTCACGAAGTGACCTTCTCCAATCGTACCCAAGTTCCCGAGCCGAGGCAACTTTGGTGATGACGGACACGTGGCCTTAGGCAACGAGTCAGGGTTTCCTAAATTCCCCCCAAAATAAAATATTTAGGTGGCGACTCTATATCTGGCAAAGTAGTCCGTGTTTGGCACTTCTTTCAAAAAATCTGTTTTCAAAAACGATTTGCCGAATTTGGACTCTTTGATGATTCATCGGTCTTGCATTACACTCTGCGAGATTAGATACAGGACCGTGATATTGAGTCCGAACTGTAGTGAGCCCAATGAACAAAACGGGATTCCCTCCCGGGACGTTCGGGGACGTCTACAGTTTCTGGCGACTCCACTGGGGAGTTAGAGAACTTGACTCGAACTCATGATATCTGGTTTTGACTACACTTATGTGTTTCTTTGCATTGCATGTGCATTGGTGCGCCTAGGACACCGTGTTTGCCGTATGCTATTTCTGAACGATTTGCCGGAGGCTCACTTCGAGAAGCGTGCCATAAGGCTGACCGATTGCAGGCTCTGCCACGACGGGAATACAAACCCCGATTTTACCGGGGCACCCTTTTTGACCATTTGACCTAGTGCATATTTGGAATCCATAGTGACCATTCGAAGCTAGGACAGGTTGCTTACCCGAGTTTAGGTTGTTTGAAACCGCTGCGTACGTAGTGAAACCCTAGCTCTTGACAAAATAGGACAGGGAAACCTTACCCCAACATAGGGGTGTTTTGGCTCTCATTTGCTTGCTATGTGCTTTTAGAGTGTACCTCTACAGGAATGCACGTAGCAGTTTGCAAGTCTGGGTATCAGGCCTGCGGGCACCAGTATCAGTATTTTGAGAATCAGCTATATCTGCGGGTATCAGATTCAGTTTTGGGACAGTAATTTGGGGAACAGTGATCAGTGGTTGAATCCAGTTATTCAGCTATGTCCATGTCTGTATTGACTGGGCTGAGATGCTGCATGTTTTCTCTTTCAGTTCAGAGACTCGGTTCTGAGCAACCAGTATTCTCCTTTGCTGAGGCAAGACAGGAAAAGGCTCACCGGTTCGTCAGATCCGTTAGTCACCAGTTACGCCACCTCTGTCTAGTTCAACAGACTCATGACGACCCAGAATTCAAAGGAGATTATGGATATGGCAGCCGCACTAAACCAAGGAATCACCATGCAGGGTGAGACCGATGTTGACATACCACACCCGCCCAGGTCGCCTGCCGTGCATCCCATCTGGGAACCCCAGTTATTTCAAACCCGTGAGCTCACCAACTTTGAGCTGATGGGAATGATCGGCAATCTTCAGAGATCTGTGGTTGATTTAGTCTACGGAATGTCAGCCCCGCCACCAACTGCATCGTATACCGGGAACTTCATGCCGCAAGAGCCCCCACTACTGGGGCGAATTGTAATTGAGCTCAGCCAACCTGAAGCTGTCTCAAGCTCCGGTAATGATATGTCAGCGACAACGGGGCTTTGTATTGAAGTAGCAACCCAAACCTTTCACCAAGCTGAGGCTAGTGGAAAGAACAAGATGAAGGAGGACACTGATCCCTATGAACAACTCCAGCAGGCCGTTGAGGCTCTGAAAGCCGAAGGGTTGAATAAGCAGCAAGTACTCGCGGTTTTGGCTAAGACTGTGGATGACATCTTCCCCACTCAGACCGAGAGTAGTTCAAGCCAGAGGGAAAATCGGGATAGGGACCGTCGCACCGAAACTGTTCCTGCCAATCCTAACCCAACACCTACAAGAGATCAGAAAGCCAAGGCAGCACTTGCCGATCCTTTTGCTAGTGTGTCTGGCAAAAGCCAGCAAACCTCGAAGTATCTGCCCCGAGGTCGCAGGGTATTCCATGCCTTTTATATGCTTTTGTCTAAGGCCCTTCAGATCCTTGTTAAGAAAGGCCACCTCAAACCTCTTGAGCCTCGCCCCCTCCCCAATCCCCTTCTAGCGAAACATGATGCCACCCTGTACTGTGCGTACCACCAGCAAACCGGTCATAGCACCGACAATTGCTTCCGTCTTCGCCATGAAGTATAGGATTTAATCGACAATGAGGTCATCCTCCCACCTACCTTAGCAAAGCCTGTCACCGCTGAACTGTTGGACTTTGAGGATAGTATAAGTATGTGATCAGGGGTTGGTCCACCTGCGGGCGGCGCTCGGTTTATTTCAGATGTGGCGTTTGGCACGCACTATTTTGGGCATTTACGAATGCTAATTTTTGTACTTTCTGACTTGGGTGTTGAGTCAGTTCTGTGGTTTTGTTTTGAGTCTGTCTCGTTGTTTTGAGTCAGTCTTTTGATTAAGGTCTGTCTTGTTGTATCAAGTCAGTCCTGTTGTACAGAAGTCGGGTGATTCTGAGGGTGTCACTTCGGACACCATTGTTTCATTTTGTGATTGTCCTTTTGCTTTCTTTTGAGTCTGTCTCTGCTGTGGAGCTAGTTGCAACCAGGAAATCTGAACGAAACAGCTGTGGCTGTCATGTTTTTGTGCTTATTGCTACTTTGAGCCTGTTGTGCTAGCAAGTTTGAATGAAACGGCAGTACTTTTCGCCTACTTTTCTGTGCCTCGAACTCATTGCATTGACCTAAGTTTTTAAAAACCCTTTTGAACAATGTGTTGAAAACAAAGAGGAAGGAATTCCTCGGGATTTGTAAAAATTTGATCAAGTGAGAGAAAGAGAGGCATGCTAAGCCCTTAATAAATGAGATCATGCTTGTTAGTGTGAGTACTGGGAAGGATCCTGGCTTGATCCAGATTGGTTCTACATTGTCTTCCGCACGAGCAATTAGTCGTTTTCTTAAAAGATTTCAAAAAATGTTTTGCGCCGTCCTGTGAAGACTCGTGTGGAATCGCTCTTGAGATTGTGCAGCTTAGGATCGTTCTCAGCCTCGAGACTCAACCCCTGGCTTTCAAACCTTGAACTTAGATTCAGAATGTTCAATGGTCAACCACAATGTAAGGCATGTGTGGCCGGATCAGAAGTAGCCCATGAATTAAGGGGCAACAAACTCAGATCAAGAAGATCAGATGTTATCAAAAGAAGCTTGCAAAGCTAGATCAGAGGCACCCCTCGAACTAGGGGCAAAAATGACAAAGGTGCTCGAAGAGTCAAAAAAATTGGGATGTTGTTCAAACTAATGAAGATCGGCAAGAATGCCAAACCTCGGAAGGGAGGAAAGAAGAAGCATTGCTGAAGCACAACCGAGTTCCTATCCACAACACTAGGGGCAAATTCACCCTCCATTGGATGGACTTCTACATCGTCAGCGAACAGCAGCCATTCTCCTGGATTCATATGACTTCAGGATCTCAAAACCATTTGACATGGATAAAGCTACACTTTTACCCTTGAGAGGCTCGCTGGGCCGAAAACCCGGAAGGGCGACCCAGGCAAAAGTTAGAGCAAGAAAAAGAAGAAAGAGAACAAAAAAAAAGAAAAATGCAAAGAGTGAAAAAAATGAAAAAAGAGAAAAATGAAAAAAATGAAAAAAAAAAAAGAGGAAAAAGTAGAAAAGAAATGAAATGGAAAGAAAAACAAAGCTCGCAAGGTTGAAAACTCGGAAGGGCGGCCTTGGCAAAAGTTAGAGCGTAGAAGGAGAGGTTAATACCTGAGTGTACCTTAACCCCGAACTACGTAAGGCTTGATTCCTATCTTTGGGATACGTAGGCAACTTCATTCTGAAGTCCAGCCGTAAAACACTTCAAATTCGACTATGTCCATGTAATAGTTCTGGTCATCTTTGTCTTTTCTGTATCCGAGAATTCGTTTGTAATTGTCACTGTGAGGACTGGTTGCCATATGCTGTGGCGCTATTCAGACTAGGGGCAACTTTCCGTTGCCATGCGATGCGCTGCGGTGCCATTCAAACAAGGGGCAACTTTCCGTTGCCATGCAGTGTCGTTCAGACAAGGGGCAATTCTCCTTCGGGTCTGAGGTTGTGCATCTTAAGAGTAAGTTCCGTGTTGGTTGAGCAGTGGCTATTTGCAAAAATAGTTTTTGAGAATTTTTACTGAGGTTGACTAATTCTCTCGAAAATTATTCCATTTTTCCAAAACTGGACCATTTCTTGGACCCCAAAAAGGAAAATTTTCAGTGCTTATAACCTAACCTGCATGATTTTAAATCAGAAAATTGAACAAGCATATTAATCTAACTCTCATATTGATCTAACTCTCATATTGATCAAAATTGTTTTAGAAAGCCAAAACAAAAATTGGTCAAAGTGATGAACTAGGGGCACAGTTGAGTCAGGCTTCCTGTCTTTTCCCCGTTGTCAATACATTTGCCAGAAAGGGCACCATACTTGCCAAGAAGGGCATTCTACCTGCCAGAAAAGGGCACAGTTGAAGCTGTCAACAAAGGGGCTGAAAGCTTTCTCATCCTCCGAGCAACGAGGTATCAAGCCAAGTGCGAAGCACAAATTGGAATGGATCAAGATACTCCACTCCCTCATCCGGGGCATTGACTAGACGTCACCGAAAAAAAGAAAATCTAGCAGAATGCTAGGGGCGTGAGCCCGCAACTTCCTGTTTATCCATCAACCACCCAGGGAAGGGATAAAAAATGAGAGATTGAAGAATAGAGAGATGTGCGCTGAGAGGAAAAGTGAGGAAAGGGCTTTTTTAGAAAAAAAGAGCTTGAGGGCCGAGTGATGTGAGAATCACAGATTAGAAAGGGTGGGAAACAAATACCCAGAGAAACTAGCTCCTCGCGATCTGAGAGTTCTCTTGTCTTTCCAATACGTCTGAGTGTCGTGTCTTTTGCCTTCTCTCGATTCTTGTTTTGAGTCGTTTCGAGTGTCACTCGGTGTGTTTAGGTTGTTTTACCTTGTTTTTCCTTTGTTGAGTTGTGTTTAGGTTGTTCTACCTTTGTTTTCCGTTGTTGAGTCGTTTTGGCTGTGGTCAGTTGTAGGCTCAATACCCGGTTGAGAACTCATTCTCAATTTCAATTTCAAAAAAAAAAATCGCTTTGTGCTCAGAGTGCTGTGCCATTCTCCATGTTTGTGCAAAACGAGATTTTGTTCTTTCAAAAACCGCAGGGTTCAACCCGGGTCATGTGAAAACAGTAAAACCAGGACCTATCTGAAGCTATATAGGTTCCAGACTTCGAAGCAAAAGAAAAAAGGGAAAATGTTAGGCATCTGAGTTTGTTTTAACTTCCGCAAGTTCCGTCATCGCATCCTGTATGTTCAGAATGAGCTGTGTGTTCAAAATTAAAAGAATACTGTGTTATGAGCCGTGTGTTCAGATCGAGCAGTGTTGTGTGATGAGCTGCGTGTTCAAAATTGAAATGTGTGAGTTGCATGTTCAAAGTGGAATGTGTGAGTTGCGTGTTCAAAATGAAGTGATGTGTTCAGAAATGAAAATTTATGAGCTGCGTGTTCAGAATTACGAATGAGCTGCGTGTTCAGAATTGAGATGTGTAAGCTGCGTGCAAATGAAATAAATGAGCTGTGAGTTCAAAAGTGAAATGTAAGAACTGTGTGTTCAATATGCGTTGCGTGCAAATGAAATAAGTGGGTTGCATGTTCACCATCAAGAGTTTGGGCTGCGTGTTCAACTTTAAAAAACTGTGGGCTGTGTGTTCACCTCAAAAGTTTGGGCTGCGTGTTCAGATTCCAAAAACTGTGGGCTGTGTGTTCACCTCAAGAGTTTGGGCTGCGTGTTCAACTTTCAAAAACTGTGGGCTGTGTGTTCACCTCAAGAGTTTGGGTTGCGTGTTCAAATTTCAAAAACTGTGGGCCGTGTGTTCACCTCAAAAGTTTGGGCTGCGTGTTCGACTTTCAACAAATGTGTGCTGTGTGTTCACATTCAAAAATGGGCTGCGTGTTCAGAAGTTCAAAAGTTTGGGCTGCGTGTTCAACTTTCAACAAGTGTGTGCTGTGTGTTCACATTCAAAAATGGGTTACGTGTTCAGAAGTTCAAAAGTTTGGGCTGCGTGTTCAACTTTTAAACAAATGTGTGCTGCGTGTTCACATTCAAAAATGGGCTGTGTGTTCACCTCAAAAGTTTGGGCTGCGTGTTCGACTTTCAACAAATGTGTGTTGTGTGTTCACATTAAAAAATGGGCTGCATGTTCAGAAGTTCAAAAGTTTGGGCTGCGTGTTCAACTTTCAACAAGTGTGTGCTGTGTGTTCATATTCAAAAATGGGCTGCGTGTTCAGAAGTTCAAAAGTTTGGGCTGCGTCTTCAACTTTCAAACAAATGTGTGCTGCGTGTTCACATTCAAAAATGGGCTGTGTGTTCACCTCAAAAGTTTGGGCTGCGTGTTTGACTTTCAACAAATGTGTGCTGTGTGTTCACATTCAAAAATGGGCTGCGTGTTCAGAAGTTCAAAAGTTTGGGCTGCGTGTTCAACTTTCAACAAATGTGTGATGAGTGTTTCCATTCAAAAATGGGTTGCGTGTTCAGAGGTTCAAAAGTTTGGGCTGCGTGTTCAATTTTCAACAAGTGTGTGCTGCGTGTTCACAATCAAAATGGGCTGCGTGTTCAGAAATTCAAAAGTTTGGGCTGCGTGTTCGACTTTCAACAAATGTGTGCTGCGTGTTCACATTCAAAAATGGGCTGCGTGTTCAGAAGTTCAAAAGTTTGGGCTGCGTATTCAACTTTCAACAAGTGTGTGCTGCGTGTTCACAATAAAAAATGGGCTGTGTGTTCGACTTTCAACAAATGTGTGCTGTGTGTTCACATTCGAAAATGGGCTGCGTGTTCAGAAATTCAAAAGTTTGGGCTGCGTGTTCAACGTTTAACAAGTGTGCGCTACGTGTTCACAATCAAAAAATGGGCTGCGTGTTCAGAAATTCAAAAGTTTGAGCTGCGTGTTCAACTTTCAAAAACTATGGGCTGTGTGTTCACGACAACAAGTTTTAGCTGTGTGTTCAGATTTCAAGAAAATGTGGGCTGCGTGTTCCTGACAAAAGTTTGAGCTGTGTGTTCAGATTTCAAAAATGTGGGCTGTGTGTTCACGCCAAAAGTTTGAGCTGCGTGTTCATAAATTCAAGTGCTTGAGCTGTGTGTTCAAAATGCAAACCAAATGCTGTGTTATGGATTGAGTGTTCAGATTGAGCAGTGTTATGAGCTGTGTGCCCAAAATGAGCTGTGTGCCCTAAACGAGCTGTGTGCCCGAAAACGAGTTGTGTGCCCGACCGTGTGCCCGAATGAGCTGTGTGCCCAAAAAAGCTGTGTGCCCAGATAAATAGAGTGCTGTGTTTCGAGCTGCGTGCCAAATAAACAGAATATTGTGTTGTGAGCCGCGTGCCAAACAAACAAAGTGTTGTGTTGTGAGCTGTGTGCCAAATGAATGGAATGCTATGTCGTAAGCCGGGTGCCAAGTCTTGCATTGTGCATGCATTTTATCGTGCTATCTTGCGCATCTCATTCGCACTGTTTTGTGCATCTCATGCATTTTGCATACATTTCATTTCGCACTATTTTGCGCATCGCGCTATTGCGCACCTCAATCGCACTGTTTTGTGCATTGCATTCATCGCGCTATCTTGCGCACCTCATTTGCACTGTTTTGTGCATTGCATTCATTCACGCTTTCTTGCGCATCGCATTGTTTTGTGCAGTTTACATTCGCGCTTTCTTGCGCATCGCACTGTTTTGTGCAGTTTACACTTGCGCTTTCTTGCGCATCGCATTGTTTTGTGCAGTTTACACTCGCACTGTCTTGCGCATCACACTGTTTTGTGTAGTTTACACTCGCGCTGTCTTGCGCATCGCACTGTTTTGTGTAGTTTACACTCGCGCTGTCTTGCGCATCGCACTGTTTTGTGCAGTTTACACTCGCGCTCTTTCGCGCATCACACTGTTTTGTGCAGTTTATCACTCGCGCTATTTTGCGCATCGCACTATTTTGTGCAGTTTACACCCGCGCTCTCTTGTGCATCGCACTGTTTTGTGCAGTTTACACTCGCGCTCTCTTGCGCATCGCACTGTTTTGTGTAGTTTATACTCGCGCTTTCTCTCGCATCGCACTATCCTGTGCATTTCATTACTTGCTCCCTCTTATCTTGCGTAGAAAATACTAGTAGCACTTGTTAGTGTATTGTTCGTGCTATTTTGCGCACCTTTCTTGCACCTGTTAGTGCATTACTCGCGCTGTTCTGCGCACCTTACTTGCACTTGTTTGTGCATTGCATCGCACTGTCTTGTGCACATCTGCGTCGCACTGTCTTGTGCATTCACTTTCACTCGCACTGTCTTGTGCACTTTGTTTTTTTGTATCATTCGCACTATCTTGTGCACTCTCTGGTCTTGGAGACCTTAAATCCTGCATCTTCATTCGCACTATCTTGTGCACTCTCTGGTCTAGGAGACCTTAAATCCTCTAAAGGTTCAATTCCTTTGGTGTTTGTCGTGCCCGAACGACTTTCGGCGGTCTGGTATAGCCACCTGCCTGTGTTTGCAGTGAGTTCCTAGGAGACCACCTGAGATGGTGGAAACTAGAGTTCGAATGGCTCATGCCTAGAACGCAAAGGTTCGGGATTTCCGAGACTAAAGTCCGGTTTAAATACCCAGGGGTATATCCTCGGCTTGAAATCTGTATGGCAGCCCCATAGATTGAGATAGCATGTGTATGCGCCTCAATTCTGGATACTAAACCAACCTAGTCTGTCACCCTGTTGGAGAATAGGGAAAGTTGCGACCATAGTCAGGGAGAAAAGTAGTACCTGCGGTTCAACCGAAAAGAAGGGTAAGGTCCCCAGCAGCATGAGGTAGGTCATTGCCAATTGCCCCTGTAAGGTACCTTCGCTTCCTAACTACTACATCATCTAGTATGTCTATTGCATTGCATATAGAATATATTGCATGCATTTACTGCATATCCGTTGTATCACTTGCGCCTTTCCATGTTAAGCTTAGTTTGGCATGTGCCCATACTTTTCACGTTAAAGCATGGTTATGTGATTATGTGTACGCGCCTAGTGTTGGAGGTGACGGCACCATTTCTGTGATAGACGTTGTTTGTTTGTGTCCATGCCTTTTCTAGGCAAAATATGGTTTGGCCGCGCGCTTTATTCAATTCATCCATTGCATCCATTGCATCATATTTTAGTTTGTCGCATTCAATATGTAGGATCACGATCTTTCCTCAGCAAATCATTCCCCACTTATATCATACCACCCAATTACTTGTACTTTGTGGTCTCTTTGCGAAACACATAGTTTTGCATGTGCTCGCACCCCTTTCACGTTGAAACATGGTTCTGTTATGTGTAAGCATCCATGTTGAGTTGTGGCCAGTACTAGGATGTAGCCACTTAGCTTGTGTTAGGCGTCGTTTGGCTCGTGCCCACTGCATTTTCTGTGTTAAAAGTAGTTTGATTTTGCATCTCCACCCCTTTATGATATTTGTGTGGTTTTGTACTGCTTGTGGTTTGATCATCTCACATACATTGCATATCATTTGTATTGTTTCGTTACATTGTATATTATTACATTGTTTTCTAATATTGCATATCATTCGCGCTATTTTGCGCATCGTGCTATCTTGCGCATCGCACTGTTTTGTGCACTGCATTATTCGCGCTGTCTTGCGCACCTCATCTGCACTTGTTAGTGCATTGCATTATCTTGCATCCCTTCCGCCTGGTTATGCGTTACACTTAGGTTGTATTGTCATGCACCCCTTCCGCATTGTTATGCGTCGCGCTTAGGTTGCATTGTCATGCACCCCTTCACCTGCGTTGTCACGCACTTCTCACTTGCATTGCTATGTATGTTTCTAACAATATTGTACCTGTTAAGTTTTCTTTCTTTTTCAGGCACGATATTGTATGTACGGTTCATTTGAAGTTGGCACGACCAGACGAACCGGACAGGTATTGTATTCTCCGCGTGAGACGTAGCGAGAATTGTATAATTCTCTTACACCCTTTCTGCATGAATTGTAGTCAGGTTTGCATATGCTTGCTTAAAACTGTTGCACGATGTGCTTCGTTACAGCTTTCTTTGCATGATCATAAGTTATGTTCGGCTTTGTGCATATCGTTTTGCATTTTGCCCCCGCTTACGGGCACATCTCTTTGTTTATCTTGCCTGTTTGTCTAAGTCTTCGGCCTTGTCAAAAATGGGTTGTCTCTGGGCTTTGACATTCACTCCCGTCAATCACGACTTCCGAGTTCTGTCAAAGAAGGGCAACTATAGACACCCCATTTTTGACCAACCTTAAGACCCAGACGTCGCCGATTGAGCGCTCGGTGATGATGCATATTGTGCTCGTTCTGAGGTTACTGAGTCTTGGCTGAGAGCCTTGCCTCCAGACTTCGGGACTCTTTTGTGCTTTGCCTCGGTTTGCGAACCAGGTTCTGTTTTCTCTTCCCGAAGGGAGGGAGAGGTCTCATAGACCATCTCTCAGTGGCCGTAGGCTACTTTTTGTGGTCGTAGACCACTGTTCCCGTTTGGAGACCAGTTTCCGATTTTCGGAGATGTCGGCCGTGCGCCTCGGTTCGGGACCGCTTAACTTTCTCCGTTTGCTCCGGTTTTTGGCACACACCTTGTTTCCTCTCCCTAGAGGGACACTGTGGCCCGGGAGACCACCTTTGTGGTTGCACGTCACCTTTGATGCTTAACGGCCTGTTTTCGGGGCACCCGGCTACGCGTTTCAGCCTCCGAACCCTCGTTTTGCATCCGTCTTGGCTCATTTTTCGCAGGGACCCTGTTTTCATTGTTTGGAAGGTGGTACGGGGGTGGGAGACCAGCAATTCTCTTGGAGACCATCTTTTTCTCCGCCGGCCATTTTTTTTGTCAGGTAGTTGGTCTTCCTCACTTTTGAGCTACATTTTCTGGTCTCCCATACCACCACTGAGTTGCATTCACCTGGGAGACCACCAATATGGGTAGGCCGACCACCTTTTCAGCTTGAACATTTTGACCCCTGGTCGGCCGACCAGGGTAAGTGGTCGGCCGACCACTTGAACTGGTCGGCCAGCCTTCTGCTTTTTTGTCTCTTTGAGTGCTATCCAGCTGTGCCAGCTGGGAGGCATTTGCCCCATCCTCCGAGGATTGACCCTCTTGTTTTGTCTTCGTAAAGAAGCTTGGTCCCTTTTGCTTAGCTTCTAAGAGAAGCTTGACCTTTTGTTGGGCTTCTTGAGGAAGCTTGACTCCTTTGGTCTAGCTTCCTCAAGAAGTTTGACCCTTTTGGTTTAGCTTCCTTTAGAAGCTTGGCCTCTTTGCTCCAAGCTTCTTAGAGAAGCTATGGACCTCCTCTTCTATAAGAGGGAGCCTCTCCCTCATGAGCCAAGGTTGAGATTTTTGGCTAAGGCATACATACACTCTCCCTTTATGTCTCTCCCATTACGCTTTGAAAGTGTAAGGTTCTTGGCCCTATTGCACTACACCTCCTAACCTAACCTCTCCATCATCCATCTAAGCATCTTGGAGCTTATTTTCAGAGGTTGAGGAGCCATTTTCTTGGTCCAGAAGCTGCTATCCTTCTTGGCTACAAAGGTAACTCTCTTATTCCTCTTTTAAGCATTATTTTGCTTCACATCTTAGCTCCATTTGCAAGCATATTTGGGCATTGTCATAAACTGAAAAAACTCTTATTTGGAGCTCCTCTTGAAGTTTGTTTAAGGCCATTTTTCTGTTGGGGGTCATCTACCCCCTTGCATGCTTGTTTTCTCTTTGTTTTGAGCCATGCATTAGGGCTTTTGTGTTGAGCTTTGTTGGCCCTTTTGACCATTGAAATCCAGCGGATTTTCAGTAGTTATTATGTGTTTTTGAACATCAAAATCAGAGAGGGGTGACCCTCTCACCCCTTGTTTTGTTTACTAGCTTTCTTGGCCTTTCAAAGGAGCCCCTATTTGCATGTTTTCAAGCCATGTTTCAGGCCTTTTTTTGTGAGTTTTGTGACCTGCATAGGCTCTGTCTAGAGCCCTTTTTGCCATGTTGAATGTCTATTGTGCATGTGTAGAGTAATCCTCTTCAAGGCCTTTTAAAGGGGCCTTTACTTGCATGCTTCCTAGGCTCATTTCAGGCCCTTTTCAGTGAGTTTTAGGGCCATCATAACTTCTGTCCAGAGGTGGTTTTTCCATTTTGTATGTCCATCATGCATGTGTTGAATAACCCTCTTATTGGCCTTTCAAAGGAACATATCATTCTTGCATGCATTGGCCATGTTTCCATGGGTTTTTGGGCATTATTTGGCATGGCATACTTCTGTTTTTGGCTGGTTTGGTGAGCTCTCATGTGCTTCATATAGTTGTAGTGCAAATCATGGTTCACTAGCATGTATTGCATGATCTTTTGGCCCTTAATTCTAGCACTTTTTGGGCATGCCTTAGACTAATTTTGTGCATATTTTGGACTGCCTTAGCTCTGTTTTTGGGTCTCATGGTCGAATGATGCTTGTTTTGCATGCTTGTAGTTCAATGTCCATGCTTAGTTTTGAGTTTTGAGTTTTGAGGTCTATTACATGAATATACTGAGGTGTTTCCATGTTTTAGGACTATTGTGCATCATATTTCAGAGCTTACATGTATGCCATATTACCATGTTTTCCACTCTTTAAATGTGTTTGAGAGTCGTGCTAGTTTGCCTCGTTTTTGGACCATTGCATGAGCTTCATTTCTATGCATGTTGAGCCATCTTTTTAGGCCATTTTCCCACTGTCTTGGACTTTCCTAGGGTCTGTTTGGGGTTGGTTTTTCCATTTGTGTGTCACTTTGTGTACCTCTAGTGTAATCCGCTTCACTAGTTTCGGTAATTGTGCCATCTAGCATGCATTGTGTGAAGTGTTTGCATGATTCGGGACCATTGTGCATCATGTTTCAGAGCTGGAGAATGTGTGTTTCCATGCCATATTTCATCATTTTCCATGCTTAGTTAGAGTTGCATGTTGTGCCTTAGGATCGGTCCTTTGTATTCGTGCATGTTTGCATGTATTTCGGTTGTCTCATTTTCATGTATGGCCACTGATTTGAGTGGAGCTAAGGTCCACTCACTTTAGTTTAAGTCCATATTGCATTGCGTATGCCATATAGTTCGTGTGCATTGAGTATGCCATTCTCAGTTCATAGTATTGCGTACGCTAGTTGTATGTTTGCATATCATCCCTCGCATGCCAGCATGATTAGGTTGCATTGCATTTAGGATTACATGTTAGTCACATTGTGTATGCCATCTCATTGCATTGTGTTTGGAGTAGGGTTAGTCCAAACACGGGAAACGAGGGACGTTTCGTACTCCAAGTGACGAAACGTGTCTCAATTCCCAGTCGCCGACACTCCGGATTACCCATGATGGAGTTTAGGCCTTGTTATGCTTATATGTGCATTCATTTCACATTGAGTCGTGCAATTCGACTCC
Source organism: Camellia granthamiana (assembly GCA_036172215.1). Taxonomy (NCBI): domain Eukaryota; kingdom Viridiplantae; phylum Streptophyta; class Magnoliopsida; order Ericales; family Theaceae; genus Camellia; species Camellia granthamiana. Next base: position 127,028,513 of record CM069908.1, on the reverse strand, counting down.
TCGGCCATCATGCATCGAGATGCGTGATTGGTGGCAAGAGGATCGAGGTCTACACTCCCTAGAGCTTGTGCAATGACGGGGAGAGTGGTCATGCACACATGTGTTGAAAATACTTTGCCATGCCCCTTTCTTGCTCTCTGTTGCAGCAAATCGGAATGCAGCAGCAAAAACTAGTCAGCAGCCTTCGGAAGTTTTGTACAGTGTTCTAGGACCAATTGCAAAACAGAGGCAAATCGGGGATCGCAAGGAATTTCCCGACAAAGCGACCCGAGCACGCATGCATCTTTCATCATTCGAAACAAGAGCTGAGGCAGTCCATTTTATAGCTTGCATGCTAGTTTATTTGCTTTCCTAGTTAATTTGTTAATTAATTAGGGTTTTGTAATATTTAATTAGCTAGAGTAGTTAATTATTTATTCGGACTGTATTATTTATTCGGACCCTCCGAGCGAGGGCAATTGTGTAATAAGTGTGCGTGTGTGTGATGTATGTCTTCCAACCCCACGTCTTTCTCCCTTTTATTTACCAGCTTATGATGGTTAGTTTACGGCATGTTTCAATTAGCATACTTATGCTCGCATGTTTGCATCCATTCATCTATCTTGCATGCACTGGGCTCGGCGCATCATACTAACTGCATTGTATTTCAACTTCAAGTTGAATACGTGTTAGCTGTAGCATCATCATATGCCATCTTAGAATAGCCGAGCCTATCTTAGTTGCATTTTTGCATGTGTTGCATTAGGCATTTCAGCATAGTTAGGATTCATGCATGATTTCTAATTAGCTTCTTTATTTGGCTTGGAGTATTCGGTAAGTATTTATGCTTTAGCATCCTTGCATGTATGTGAGTGACTGCCATGATAGCATGCTTACCATGAGGCTATTTGCTTATGTGATATAACTGCTTGAATGCCTGTGGGTGAAGGTTAGATTGCCTGAATTGGAACAATTCATTGATTGCGAGTTTTAAGCCCACTTGAGAGTGGCAAATCATCATATTTTCTAAGCCTACTTGAGGGTGGCAAAATCCGCATTTTAGCCTACTTGCGAGTAGCAAACCGCTTTAAAAAACAAACATGAAATGTTTTGTTCCAACTCAGGCGATCCAGTCTATATTTGTATGCTGTGCGTATCACATAGTAATTCTAGGCTAATAACCGGGATAAGAGCACATAATGTTTTCAAAACTCGATATCATGGTTAGTAGACACCGATCTTTGATCGGGCGAACGGGGGTGCTCACGAAGTGACCTTCCCCAATCGTACCCAAGTTCCCGAGCCGAGGCAACTTTAGTGATGACGGACACGTGGCCTTAGGCAACGAGTCAGGGTTTCCTAAATTCCCCCCAAAATAAAATATTTAGGTGGCGACTCTGTATCTGGCAAAGCAGTCCATGTTTGGCACTTCTTTCAAAAAATCTGTTTTAAAAAACGATTTGCCGGATTTGGACTCTTTGATGATTCATCGGTCTTTTATTGCACTCTGCGAGATTAGATACAGGACTGTGACATTGAGTCCGAACTGTAGTGAGCCCAATGAAAAAAATGGGATTCCCTCCCGGGACGTTCGGGGACGTCTACAAGTACTCTCAAGCATTTTTGTAATTATAATGGTGAGTTTTGGTGGGGTGGATTAGAATTTTAAAGTAAGAAAGAAGAAGAAGAGAAGACATTTGAAATGTAGGAAAGAAAATGAAGAGACTTGAATATGAAAAACATGTATAAATGATTAGGAAGTGGGTTGGCTTTTTGGCTTTTTGACTTTTTTAGCTATTTTAGCCTAGGCTAAAAAGCTTGGTTTGGAAAAGGCTTTTTGGCTTTTTGATTTTTTTGACTTTTTATGTGAGAGAAGAGTGTAATAATTATGGGTTGGAAATGATGTTTTGTTTGTTATGGGTAAAATAGCCTATTTTATTTTGTGGCTAAAATAGCCACAAACCAACTTGCCAAACGGAGCCTAGGGTGTATTATAAGAAAAAATATATTCTATTTTATGGTTTAATATGTGTTATTTTTATTAATAAATTTGTATTAAAATATAATAGAAATAAAAATTTTAAGATGAAGCGCAGAGGTTTTTTTTTTTTTTTGTTTTGCAAAAAGAGAATCACCTGCACTCTCTCCCAAATTAAAAAATCTGGATAGGCCTACCAAGCCCAATCTTATGCCAAGAACGGCCCGTTCACTTGGACCCTTAATAATAGGATTTTTACGGGCAAGTCCTATTTTCAAGAGTTATTACCCAATAGGTCCTTAATGGAGACTCTTTTACCTATAGGTCCTGAACATTTTTGTTTATTCTGCTTTTGCCCTCATGTTCTTATACTCAGATCTGGAGATGAAAAATGAAAAAAATAAAAATAAAAAAATCCACTGGTTTTGATGAACCCATCTTGTGCTTTTACTTGGATCAATAATAGAACCAAGGACACCACCTGACTCCAAATGTTTCATCTCTCTCTCTCTCTCTAGCTCTCTCTCTCTCTCTCTAAATTTGTTTAAATGCAGAGAATCAATAAAATGTTTTAACAAATTGGACATGTCTCTCTCTTTTAGTGGATAAAGAAAGAAAGCTTACATATATGAAAGAGAGCCTGCCGACCACCGCCGCCTCCATTGTCAGCATCTTCTTCCACTTTCACCATTGCTTCCACCTTCACCACCATCGATGCCTTCGTCTCCACCTTTACTGTCTTTGCTGACCACTAACGCCGCCACTTCCATAGTCGTCATTGCCTTCACCTCTAGATCTAGGATCTAGGCTCTTTGTCGCCGGGTCTTCTCTCTTTCTCTCTTTCTCTCTTTCTCTTTCTATATATTGGGGAAGATCCCAGTGAAAAAATCTGTTTAAACCAGTGATAAATTTCTTTAAATTAGTGATAAATCAGTAATAACTTTGTTTAAACCAGTGATAAATTTATTATCATTGAATTTTTTAAAATTTGTTTTTGTGAATTAGTGAGTGTGTATGTATGTGAGTATGAAATTTATCACCGATAACATTTTATTAGTGATAAATTTATTACTGCTAAATTATTGTGAAATTGTTTTTGTGAATTAGTAAGTGTGTGGATGTGTTTTTGTGAAGTAGTGTGTATGTATCTGAGTATCAAAAGGAACAATATATAAGGAATAAAAGGAAGACAACATACAGGGGAGAGCTCACAGGAGAGAGCTCACAGGAGAGAGCTCGTGAGCAGCTTCTTTGCTTTACGCATATGGTGTGATATTGAAGGATAAAATTGAAAATAAAAATAAGACAGGACTTGATTGGTATTAACTTACTTCCATAGAATTGGCCGCTAAGACCCCTTAATAATACTTGTCTGAAGCGAGTATGCATAAGTTTCTTAATCCTGAAGAAAGCAAACGAAGGAACGTTATGAGTTCTTAAAAAAGACTTGTCCATTGACTTTCTTCCACTCAACTACCACATTTGTATAGTACAACAACATCAGCAAGACACTTTCGTAATTGACAAAGTACTCCATGACTAGGAGCATATTCTTTCATTTCCCTCTTTCTAACATGTATAAGAGAATTTTCAATCTTTTACTAAATTTAAATTTGATAAAAAATTTAATAAAAATAAAATAAAATTCTTTTGTCAAACTTGTATCAAATTAAGGGAGAAATAATTTTTTTTATCAAATCAAGGATGAATCAAATCTTTCACTAAATTTTTAGCAAGTTTTTTTTTCACTTAAATTTGATGAAATTGTTAAAAGATAAAGGATTAGATCATCTCCAATCCAGACTCATATATTTCTTCAAATTTAAATTTAATGAAAATAATGTTTCAACTGTTTTACCAAATTGGTATCAAATAAAGGGAATCATACTTTTTTCATCAGATCAATTGAGCGTTTAACTTTTTATCAAATCTCATAGGTGACCGTTGATGGATGACCAAGTGGACGATCAGCTAGACAATCGGGTGGACGATCGGATTGAGAAAGATTTGATTAAAATTTACACTAGGCTAGACGATTGACCGGATGATCGGCCAGATTTGATGAAATGATCAAAGTGCATTATATTAGATCAAATTTTTGCTCAAACTTTTACTTAAATTTGATGAGAATTTTGAGTAAACGTTGGAAATGCTCTTGTAGATGAGTTTTTTTTCACTAAAATTGAGAAAAGTAAAATTTTGGATGAAAAAGTAGTTTGATGAAAATTTAGTGAGAAGATTGCAATAACTCATATAGAAAGATTGGAATAACTCATTTTGAATTAAGGTTTTACATAAATTTAGAATCAAATTAGATGAAAATTTTGATGAATTATTAGAGATGATCCAAAGTCTTCATTTATAAGAAACTCATCTCATCACATTATCACAAACCCAAGAAATTCTGAGGAGAAAAGGTTGGAAAGAGATCGAATTCTAGATGGGTTTGTTGGGTTTTCTCAAGTTTGCATTAAAGTGCTTCGATTTTCTTGCTTGGTATGATTTTTTTGTTTTCTCGCTACACCAAGAAAGTGAAAGAAAATTTTGCATTATTAGTTGCTTTATCTTTACATTTCTGTTTGATAATTAATTACTCTTTTCAAATGTCCAACTTTCACGTCAGATATACTAGCCGATCTTGTGAAGTTAATTTTAAGCTTTATCTCTCTGTTTTGCTCCAAGCTCATTTGTATATACATGTGTATCTATATATATGCACGTACATATGCATGTAGATACATATTTTATACACACTCATGTAAGTGTTCTTGTATTTCATGACTTGCAGGCCTTTCTTTGCTCTGGGCTATCCTTTGTAAGTTCTCTCTCTCTCTCTCTAGTTTTTGATGACTGAAGAGTAAAGTAGGTGTCTTCTCTCATGCTAATGCGATTAAGAAATTTTAGTATATAAAATTGATATGTTCTTTGCCTTGCTTAGCTTGAGAATAGGAACTGTTGGAGTTGTTGCCTCCAGAATAGGAATTAGTTAGGAGTTAGTTGTAGGTTGTGTACAATAATGGGTGTAATGGTTGCTTATTGCTTCCACAATTCATGCCACAACTTTTTGCATTATTAATTTCAATTGTTATTTCCTATAGTTGGTGTATTCTCAATTGGCTTATAAATAGCCTGGGAATTCTGGAAATAAATTTAGAGAATTATAGTCCCACTCTCTCTCTTCCTTTTTTTAAGCCTCTGTTTTTCTTCTTCTTGACTATCCCCCTGTTTTCTTATACAAATTACTCATTATTTGGTATCAGAGCCAGGTTACATGGACACACGGGCTAAAAGCAATGCTGAGTTTCGCAATGAAGTCAGCGAAGTCCTTGCTCGTCACGAGTCCAGCTTCGACCAAATCTATGGAACCCTACAAACTGTTTTGACAGAACTTCAGACCATGCGAGTCTCACAAAACACCGTTCCCTTAGATAATCCTTTTGCTCAAGCCGAAACCTCCCATAACCGACCTCTTCCCACCACCAACAATCAATCACCAACCCATGGTACCACCAACACACATGACCGAAACTATACACATCTGAAGCTCTCATTTCCTAAATTTAATGGAGATGATCCGACGGGTTGGATTTTCAAGGCCGAACAATACTTTGAGTTCAAAAATGTTGTTCCTGACCAACAAGTTCAGCTTGCGTCCTTTCACCTCGAGGGCATAGCTCTACAGTGGATTCGATGGTTGACCAAGTTCAAGGGGCCTTTAACTTGGAACTAACTAACCAAGGCCTTGCTGCTCTGTTTTGGTCCCACCGACTATGAGGATCCCTCCGAAGCTTTGACCTGCCTTAAACAAACTTCGACAGTGGCTACCTATCAAGAAACCTTCGAGATGCTCTCACATCGGGTTGATGGGTTGCCTGAAAATTACTTGATTGGGTGTTTCATTACGGGACTCCGTGACGACATACGCCTGGATGTCAAACTCAAGCAACCACGCACCTTGGCCGATACCATTGAAGCAGCATGGCTAATTGAAGAGCGCAACTCTCTACAAAAAAAAGGGAGCAGTCCCTTTCGTCCCTAAGTAGCAGCCTTCACACCACGGTCTACTCCAAACAACGCCGCCAGCGTTCTAGGACCCGCACTAGCACCGAAGATGGGACAAACCTCGGCCAACACTCTAATTCCATTCCGGTGAATTACCAGCCAAGAGGCATGAGAACGTCGCGAGAAAGGGCTGTGCTATTATTACGATGAAAAGTTCGCTCCGGGTCACCGTTGCCAAAGACCCTAGTTATTTATAATTGAAGAATCGCCAATACTCTAACCTTCTATTGCCATGGACACTCCTGAAGAACCCGATATGACCGAGCTCCTTCCAGAAATCTCATTCCATACAATAGCAGGGATGACACATCCTCAAACATTCCGAGTGGTGGGTAAATTACAAAAATAAAGCAGTGACTATCCTCATTGATGGAGGAAGCACCCACAGCTTCATTGATCAAGCCATAGTCACGAAATTTGGGTTGGCCGTAGCACGCGATCAGAAGTTGCAAGTAATGGTGGCCAATCGGGACAAAATTGACTACGACGGACGATGCCTTGGGCTCACACTTCTCGTCCAAAACTTTCCAATTCAAACAAATTTTTATGTTTTATAGCAGCGGCCTGTCAAGTGGTTTTGGGAGTTCAGTGGTTGGCCACCCTTGGACCGATTGAAACCGATTACAACCATCTCACCATGTCCTTCAAGCAAGGAGGTAAATCTTGTATGTTTCAAGGCCTTAAGCAACCTACACCCACCGCCTTGAGCGATAAGGAACTCCTCAACCTCAATGGTACAGCCTTGTTCTTTCAAACCATTCCAAGCCACGAACCAACTTGAGTCAATGACCACCCCGCAGACCTCGCCCAAATCCTCATTGAATTTGAGCATGTCTTTGTCGTTTCCAATACCTTGCCACCGATATGAACCCATGATCACCACATCCCAGTACAACCAAATCAAGAACCCGTGAGTGTCCGACCCTACCGATATCCTTATTATCAAAAAACAGAAATTGAAACGATAGTGAAGGAATTTCTTGACTCCGGTTTGATCCGCCCCAGTACCAGCCCATTTTGTTCACCGATATTGCTTGTCAAAAAAGCGGATAGAGGTTGGTGATTTTGTGTTGATTATCGAGCTCTTAACAATATTACAATCAAAGATAAGTACTCGATCCCTGTCATAGACGAACTCCTCGACGAATTACATGGGTCCAGGTATTTTTCGAAACTTGACCTCCGCACCGGATATCACCAAATACGGGTTCAAGGGGCTGATATACACAAATTGCTTTCCGCACACATGATGGACATTATGAATTTGTTGTTATGCCCTTCAGCTTTACAAATGCCCCCTCCACCTTCCAGAGTTTGATGAATGACTTGCTACGGCCTTACTTGAGGAAATTCATTCTGCTTTTTTTTGATGACATCTTGGTGTACAACAAAAATTGGGTTGACCACCTTGGTCACCTCCGTGCGGTCCTTCTTGTTTTATCCAATAATCAATTGTTTGCAAAAAAATCTAAATGTCGTTTTGGCGTGTTACAGGTGGCATACTTGGGACACCTTATTTCATTTGTAGGGGTGGCCATTGATCCTAGAAAAATTAGTTCAGTTCTTGAGTGGCCAACTCCCACTTCTGCTCGAGGTGTTCGTGGCTTCCTTGGCTTAGCCAGATACTACCGAAAATTTATCAGTGGCTTTGGAGGGATCGCTGCGCCCCTCACTCGCTTATTATCCAAAGATGGGTTCCAATGGACTTCTGAGTCCGTCACTGCATTCTCACAACTCAAACAGGCCCTCACATCTCCTCCAGTCCTACGCTTACTAGATTTTTCCCAATCTTTCGTGATTGAATGTGATGTGTGTGGGGTAGGCATATGAGCTATTTTGTCACAACAAGACCAACTAATAGCCTACTTCAGTGAGGCTCTCAAACCATCGGCGTTGGCTTTATTGACCTACGAAAAGGAGATGCTAGCAATAGTTAAGGCCATCTGCAAGTGGAGACCATATTTACTCGGCAAACCTTTCATTGTCTGCACTGATCAAAGAAGTTTAAAATTTTTGTTAGAGCAACGGATCACGACGCCGGCACAAACTCGATGGTTACCAAAGATTCTCGGCTATGATTATGTCATTGAGTACAAGAAGGGAAAGGAGAATTGTGGTGCTGATGCTCTCTCACGTATTGGTGAATCAGAGTTCCTTGATGTGTCCCTGCCTGTTGTACAGTGGTGGGCCACACTTCAACATGAGGTAGCCCACGATCCATTCTATAGTTAACTCTTGGGATCAATACCATCACACCTCCAGCCGCAATACTCTTTACATGATGGGGTTCTTTTCAAAGCTGAGTGCATTTATTTGAGTCCTTCTTTGCCACTAATTTCAGTTATTTTATCAACACATCACTCATCACCAATTGGAAGACACTTTGGCTATCATAAAACAATTAGTCGCATTAAAGCAAGCCTTACTTGGCCTCACATGCAAACTGTGATCAAGGACTTCATCAAAAATTGTGATGTCTGTCAACGATGCAAATTTGATTGCTTGCAACCCGCTAGCCTATTACAACCATTGCCAATACCAGCTAAAGTGTGGACTGACATTTCTATGGATTTTGTAGAAGGGTTGCCGCTGTCCCAAGGTAAAACTGTTATCTTGGTGGTTGTCGATCGCCTGACCAAATATGCACATTTTATTCCGCTCAAGCACCCCTTTACTGCCATCACCGTGGCCAAAGTCTTTATCAAACTCATTGTCTAACTTCATGGCATGCCGGCATCCATTGTAAGTGACCATGATAAAATTTTTATGAGTTTATTTTGGAAAACTTTATTTCAAATCCAAGGGACAGCCCTTTGCATGAGTTCTAGCTATCACCCATAGACCGATGGTCAAACATAAGTAGTTAATTGCACGCTTGAGTAGTATCTTCGGTGATTCACACATGGGTAGCCAAGCCAATGGATGAATTGGATTGCATGGGCTGAATATAGTTACAACACTGCCACTCATTTATCCACCAAAATTTCCCCTTTTGAAGCTGTGTACGGTCTACCTCCGCCCACTTTACTTTCTTACATTCCAGGAACAACAGAAGTTCAGGCCGTCGACGACCTTTTGCGCAACCGTGATGCCATTCTCAGTGCATTGCGTCGTAATTTGACCATCGCCCTTGACCGAATGAAATCCCAAGCTGACCAACATCGACGGGAGATTGCTTTTGAGGTTGGTGATTTTGTGTACCTCAAACTCCAACAGTATCGGCAGAAATCAGTGGCTTTTCGCAGCTCTATGAAACTTTCACCTCAGTTCTTTGGTTCTTATAAGGTTCTTGCTAGAATTGGTCTAGTGGCGTACAGACTCGAATTACCAGTGGGTTCCCAAATCCACGATGTCTTCCATGTTAGTCTCCTCAAAAAACACATTGGTCCCATCACCACTGTCTCCCATCAACTTCCGCCAGTTTCAGACGCAATCGAGATTCTTCCTCAACCTGAAGCCGTGTTGGACACCCGTACTATTCAAAAGGGCCGTTACCACCCAAAGTCCGAGATTTTGGTTAAATGGGTTGGGGCGCCAATTGAAGATGCAACCTGGGAGGATCATTGGCGTTTCTCGAAATCTTTCCCTGACTTTATCCTTGAGGACAAGGATAATTTAAGGGGGGAGGAATGATATGTTCTTTGCCTTGCTTAGCTTGAGAATAGGAACTACTAGAGTTGCTGCCTCCAGAATAGGAATTAGTTTAGGAGTTAGTTGCAGGTTGTGTACAATAATGGGTGTAATGGTTGCTTACTGTTCATGCCATAACTTTTTGCATTATTAATTTCAGTTGTTATTTCCTGTAGTTGGTGTGTTCTCAATTGGCTTATAAATAGCCTGGGAATTCTGGAAATAAATATAGAGAATTACAGCCCCACTCTCTCTCTCTTCCTTTTTTTAAGCCTCTGTTTTTCTTCTTCTTGACTGTCCCCTTGTTTTCTTATACAAATTACTCATTAAAAA